>QJPP01003882.1:0-252887 GCA_003996215.1 Jaltomata sinuosa | reverse complement strand
TTTGAGCAGCAAAATCAGAGCGTCTTGTTTCCCAATAAAGCGTTGCAAATATGGAGTACAAATAGAATCCTCCAGCATACATGTACAATAATTTCAGCTTTAATCTGCCAAATACGAATTAACCAGGTTATAAACACTCTGTTCCTGATCCAGATATCAATACAAAAATCCTGAAAAATGTCAAAAACTTACTTCATTTTCAGGTCAGGCCAAACCAGATCTCCAGGTCCTGCCCAGAAATACCGACTATTCGTGAACCAAGGTTCATTACAAGTCACAGAAAGTGCAAGTAACTCAGCAGATAGAAAGTATACAAATTTCCATGCTGACTCTTTGAATTTGTTGATCTTCTTCCTCTCTGTACGACCATTGATATTTACAACCGTCTTCTCTCCAAAAATCATGCGCTTAGCCAATGCCTAGCATCAGAGTAAAGTATATAAGCCCGGATCCAAATCAATCTCAAATTAGGGGTCGGGGTAGGGGATTACAAGGCAAGGTGAAAGTTCAGGTAGCAACCAACTGACTAAGAAAAGTCCTGAATTTTTGCTTACCTCGAAAACAAATCTGTCGAGTATGAATCGAAGGACGGGGAAGAAGAGAGCGAAAAAGATAAGAAAAATCAAATCCTGGTACTCAGGGAAAGACTCTTTCTCCCAATCAACTGAAGCAGCGGCGTGATACAGGTTTTCCATCTTTTCAAATCAATTTTCAATGAACTTTTTTTTTTTTGTTGTTTGTTTGAATGAATTGCAGAAAAATGTTTGAATTGGTGGGTTGTAAAGAGGTGATGATTTGTAGCAAACGCCATGATTCTCTTTGAAGATATGTCCTGGAAGTTTCGATCGAGTAATTTAGTACTAGTAGAAAAATCAAATTTGGCGGGTCGACTCCTTTGAATAAAAAAATAACTTAGCTTTTAGTCGCAATTGGGTGGAAAGGACAAGAATCAGGAGACCTTAACTGTCAAACATTTCTTTCTACGCAAAACCCAATAATACATGCTCGTTCCAATTTATGCACAATTAAAATTTCAAGAGTTAATAAAAAAAAATTATTGAATTTTTTTATATTATATTTTTTAAGTGTTTTAAATTATTAATAATTATGATTTATAGTAACTTTTTACGTAAATTTTAAATATATAAATTTTATTTTAAAAAATTTGAAACTTTTATGTCTGAATTCACAACCAAAGTTTAGAAATTCGAATTTTAAAATTTTAATTGTGCCACAGAAATTAAACAAAATAAATAATAAATTCGGCTGTTTATTTATGTAAAGATCCCCCAATTCTTGGCGTGGCTGAGACAACAATTTCACCTTCATGTCTAATTAAATTGACTTGACTTTACTAAAATACATATTTTCATTTTTTGAAAGTTTACGTGTGAATATCGCTTTCAACGTGGGTTTCTTGCGTACTGCATATTTTCCTGTTAGTGCTTTTAAAAGAAGGTTCTATTATATAAAGAGAACCAAAGTTAATTGGTCTAAGTTTATATAATATGTTCACGTGGCCTAAAGTTTGACGTATTAGATGAGTGACCAAAATGAGTTTGACTCGACGTTGAGTTGTCAAAATTTTGAGCTAAGCAGGTTTAAAATAGATTTAATTAAAAAATTTGAGCTAAAAAGGTACAAAGGAAATCAATTAACAAGTTGATTTGCAATCCAATATTAAAGGTAGCTGAAAGTATTTAATATATAAAAATACTTTTATTATTGTGTTATTTAAAAATCGACATTCCAAGATCAATATTTTCTCTCTCTCTCTCTATCAATGTTTTAAAAGGCGGGGGCGTGAGGCGTTTTACTTAGCATGGGGCGAGTCGTAAGCCCCGAGACATTGGGGCACATCGTAAGCCCCGAGGCATTGGGGCGCGTTTTACTTAACATGGGGCGAGACGTAAGCTCCGAGGCATTAGGGTGTAAGCTCCGGATCTTTAATTTTTAATTTATAATATAGTAAAATAGTATAATAACACAAAAAATTAAAAAAAATACATTAACAATTTTTAAAAATTTAATATAAGATTAAAAAAAACTCATAAAAAATAAAACTTCTAACATCATTTTACAAGTATAAATAATGAAGTGATATAAAAGCTATTATGAGATGCAAATCAACTCTAACATTTTAACTTCATAAAATAAAAAATCACAATTTTTTAGAATATATGACTATACTATGCAATTTACCTCCTAAAAAGAAAATAATTAATAAATTATTAGTATTATAATTAAAACATCACTCCTTCATGAATAAAAAAAAATACTTTCAAATAATAAAATAATAAAATATGATAATTTTGAGATATAGGAACCAAAAACATGAAGACCAATGACAAGTGAAGATGTAAAATTTGGGTATGTGTTTTAAAAGAAAATGTTAAGTGATATTCACTTTCACGACATTCTCAAATAGTAAATAAGCAATTAGTTACTCTCAACTTTCTTATTTCTATAGATTAAAAACTACTAAGCATCATTCATTTATTGAAGAATTATGACGATCAACAATGTTGACTAAGAAATTTGGCACATAATTGGGTAGAATTGTTAGGCGAGCCCCGAGCGTTGGGCGTTAGGCGTGTTTGGGGCGTACGCTCGGGCGCTTAGAGCGTAAGCCTCATAGGACTTAAGCCCCACACGTGAACCCCAAGACGTTTTGCCAGTGCCCCACCTCGGGGCGAACCTCAAGACTGCCTTTTAAAATACTGCTCTCTTGCTCTCTCTATATATATAATCGATCTTTGGAGGTTTTTTCTTCTACAGACCTCAAATTTCTTAGCTTCATGATTTAATTTAGTAGTTCTTTTCAGACATACTAACTAATTTTGACACCAAATTTAAACTATTTAAGCTACGCGAACTAATTGACATAATATGGAAATACACATCAAAATTCGTCTTTCATTAATTGTCGAAGAAAAATCCTTCCGTTAACGGTTAATAAGTACACATGTTTGCACACACAAGGCACGTGGACCCACTAAGTGACCCCAAGTTCCATGCTAATTCATTTACATTTTAGCCTTATACATGTTGACTAGCTTTAATATTGATTGAAAATAATTTTGCGGTGGAAATACACATAGATTAAAAATTGACATTGGTTGAAAATTGGTATTAGAACTCAATCATTAAAAATAAGCACAGGTTAAACATAAGCTGAAAATAGGTATGAGTTAAAAGTGATTGAAAGATTTTCTACTTTAATAAACTTACAAATTTATTAAGATGAATGGAAGCTCTATGAAAAATTAATCGATAGAAGCTCTGATACCACTATTGAAATTTTAAGAGATTGTGTAATAACAAAAAAAAATAAAAATAATTAAATTTGTCTCTCAATAATCTATTAATCTTGTTAAGCATTGAAGTCTTTAAATAGCGAACTTGATAATATAATCTGCATAACAAAAATTAAAATGCACTAAAATTTCCCAACTAAACTTATCTAAATTCAAATTTAAATAAATACACTCCTGCAATCAAACTATTTTTTGTTCTGGTGCAGTTACAAAAGTCATGTTCAACGAATACATATTAGAACTTATATTTGTTGAAAAGTTAAAAAAAACTTTCTCATTAAAAGAAAGTTTCCATACACATAGTAATTAACAAGTACACTTGTCTGAATGCTCAAAGAACGTGATCTCACTAATTGACGACAATTAATTAATTTTTATTTTTCTCTTGATTTTTTTTCCTCGTACTTTTTCAGTTCAACTGCAAATCTTCGAGTATCTAACCTAGAATGAGCATACTTAGCTTCAAAAATTAATTTGTTAGTTCCTTCTACTAACTAACTAATTTTAATAGCAAATCTAAACTAATTAAGTTACCCAAATAACTTAAAAGTTGAGATACACGTCAAAACTCGTTTTTATTTAAATTGTTTTGAAGAAGAATGTTACGAAGCTAGTCACGACGGAGGACCCAATTGATATATTGTCAAATTACATTTGGGACCCTGGTTAAAGGAATGAGTACATGCACTAGAGATGCCTACATATAGAAGACAGAACTATTTCATTAGGGTTATGCTAAGACTTATGTTGTTTTCTTTTGATTAGCTATTTTGTAATAGCACTCTGGAACCTCCCTTTTCTATTTTCCTTTTGGTTACTGTTGATGAACAATTTATCTGTAAGTTCTATATTGATCAATCCAAAGCTTTAGTTTGTTACAAAGAACCCATTTTCGTTAGAAGAATGAACTCACATGTACACATAGCAATCAACAAGTAAAGTTATTTGATTAATGCTCAAGCCATGTGGCCTTTGTGACCCGAACTAATCGATTTTCATTTTGTGCTTAGCTTTTCTTACTTCTTCAATTTAATTGCAAATCTCTGAACATCTAACCTAGGATGAGCAAACTTGGCTTCAAGACTTAGTTTGTTAGTTCTTTCTATCAAATTAACTAATTTGGGCGTCAAATTTAAACTAATTAAGCTAACTAAATGACTTAAAGTTGAGCACATGTTTAAAATTGTCTTTATTAATAAATTAAATAAACGTCATTTCATTAAAAGTACGAAAGAACTCACACGTGTAGCAATTAACAAGTATACTTGTCCGCATTCTCAAAGCATGTGGCTTCACTAGGTGACCCCAACTAATTTATTGTCGTTTTTGCTTAGCCGTTATGCAAATCTCCGAACATCAAATATGGCAAGAGCAGACCTAGCTTCAAGATTAATTAGTTCTTTCTAACATACTAATTTAATTTTGACACCAAATCTAAACTAACTAAATGATGTGATGTTGAGATATACATCAAAACTCGTCTTTCATTCATTAATTGTCGAAGAAAATTCCTTCCGTTAAAAGTAAGAGTGAACTCGCACGTGTAGCTGTTAATAGTACACATGTTCGCATGATGAAGGCACGTGGAGTCACTAAGTAACCACAAGTCCCCAATTAATTCATTTGTGTATGTTTTGGCCTTAACTAGCATTTAACTTCTTACTTTTCAACACTACAAATCTCCAAGCATCAAACCTGGGCCTGGACAGACTTAGCTTCAAGATTGTTTCCACTATCACCATTTTGTAGCTTAAAGTAGAAGGCCTAAAGGTATTCTAGTACAAAGATTAGTGCTCTTTCTATTTCAATTTTTTTTATGTGTTTTTCAATATTTTTTGAAGTTGTTGTATATCAATTTTCACAACGTACAATACCAAAGATGAGAAACTTCTTGCCGGATTATATCCCTTTTGAAAACCTTTATTCTCACAAATAGAACATATATATATACATACATCAATAGTTGATTTCTTGATTTGAACTACCTCATCTTTAACTGTTGAAGAAAGTCCTTCCGTTAAAAGTAAGAAAGAACTTACACGTGTAGCGGTTAATAGTACACATGTTCGCTTGATGAAGGCACGTGAATTCACTAACCGCGACCCCCCAAGTCCCCAACTAATTATGCATTTACGTTTTGGCCTTAGCCTTTAATTTCTTACCTTTTCAATACTACAACAGTCTACAAATCTCCAAGCATGAAACCTGAGCTTGAACAGACTAATTAGCTTCAAGATTGAGCTGAAGGTTTCCAGCATCATCATGTTGTAGCTTCTCAAAACATTGAAGGCCTAATAAAGGTATTCTAGTACAAAGATTAATAGTGTTCTTTCTATTTCAAAAAGAAATTAATTATGTGTGTTTTTATCAATTTCTTTTGAACATTTTTTGAACTTCTTGTTGTATATCAAGAAGATGAGAAACTTCTTGCCGGATTATATCATTTTTTGGAAACCTTTATTCTCACAAGTAGAACATACATCAATATAATACAGATTTTTCTTGTCAAAGCTTATCTACGCGTTAAGTAAACACAAAAAATGCTTATAAGTTAAAATCAGTCAAAAAAGTTATAAATCGGTCACCTCCAGCCTATAAAGCACTTTTAGTTTAACCAAAGTATTTATTGTTCTATCATTATTAGTTTTTAATTCTCAAAATATTTTTTCAAAAACAAAATTCCTAACTTCATCTCCATTTCATATTAGTCATTCATCCTTTTTCATACAAAGATACTTTTAAATTTATAATTTTTGTCAAAAAATAATGGTATTTTAGTCATTGTAATTACTTTAAAATAGCTTATCAACACCTTTTTTACAAACACACCAATTGCTTATTATCAGTTTCAGCATTTTTATCCAAACACAAAATGACTTACTTATAAAACTAATTTCAACATTTAAAAATGTTTATCATGTATTTATAATCAGTTAATCCAAACGGGCTCTAAGTCTTTACTTGGATGACCATCAGTAAAATTTCCCCAAACATAGCATGTAAAAATCGTGAGGTTGTCCAACCACAATTTTATAATTTGCTAATTTATCTTGTTCATTATTTCTTTTCTTTGGTATTTATAAACAGGATATCAAAGAGTAGTAGCACAAGCAAGGAAGAAATAATACCAATATTTCATCAAGAGTCCCAAAAAGCCAAAAGGGGAAGAGTTCCTGTTTATGCTTCCCCACATTTAAAGAGTCCTATTTTTCCTTCTTTGCAAATAACACATTGTTTGGCATTTTTGAATTGCCTACTAGCTACATTTAATAGCAAAATTCAACAAACAAGTTAACATATAGCTATGGACTATGGTGGAGAAGGTACTCCTAGCTCTGTATCGAATAAAAAAGCGACCTACATTGCCGATGGTTGCGCTGCGATTATCTTGGCAGTGTTGATTCTCTATTGCCTGTTAAAATGCTGCTGCACTCATGAACGGGATTTTTCGTCACCAAAGACTGAACGGCCATCGACTGCACCTGTTAGTAATCAACATGATCATACTAGGCTTGTCATCATGCCCGGGGAACCAAATCCGACCTGCATAGCAATGCCTGTTTCTTCACCTCATCATCATACTCATGATGTTTGATTTAATGTTTAGATCTTAGTTTATTGAATGAAGAGAGTAGCAGGAAGTTGAAAACTAGCGTAAATCTAGTCAAATTATCACGAGTCTTGACAATACTGAATATGGAGCGACGTGTACTGTGAGGATTCATATATCCAATCCTAACTAGCTTGGAGTTAACGCGTTGTTGTTGTTATTAATGTTCCAACAGTTAAGCATCACTTTTTTTCTTGTGGATAATTAAGCAACAATTTGGCACTAAAATCACTAGTCATCAATCATTTGTCTTTGATTCTTATTGCTGTTTATAATTCTAATATGATCATTACTGGATTAACACTACTGGTACATAATTAATGTGAAAGTAATTAAGATGTTACTTAATTAGTTTCAGATTCTGTTATCCATATTCTAGCTCCTTTACTCTATTAATTTAGAGCAAAGTCTATTCACTTTGCTTTTATAAATGAGATTTTAAATTGAAGGGATTCTATTCCTCATTTGTGAGCATACTGTCAATTGGAATTTAAGTACACATTCTAATGGATAAGTTCGACAAAAGTATGAAGGACAACAACATAAGTACAGTATTTGATAAGACTATATAGTTAATAGTAGGCAATAAAGAGAATAAATTAAAGGGAATGAGAATATTAGGCACCATAATTTACATGTTAATGAGTAGAGGCCTAACCAAAAGTCATACAAGATTCATCCTTTGTTTCAATATAATGGAATCCTTTTTTCCCTTTCTAGGTGATGCTTCTTTTTCCCTATTGCTATGTTAGAGAATCGGAACATAATCCGTTAATTTCGGGTGTGTTTGGTACCAACAAAAATGTTTTCTTGGAAAATACTTCCGTCAGTTTCAATTTGGTTGTTTGGTTTTGACTTAGAACGGAGTTTAAGCAAGTTAAGAAGGTTTTTGAATCTTGCGGTTTTAGACTAAAGATACATTTAAAATGTACCAAAATATCCTTTAATCTTGTGATCTTAAACATGTGTGGAAAGTTGAAATTAAAGAGTTGTCACAAAAGAAAAGTAACATTCTTTTTAAAACAGACTAAAAAGAAAAGCAAAACAAACAAATTGAAACAAAGGGAGTAAGTGATTTTCTTACTTATTTTTTTACTAGTATTTAGTAAATAAGTAAAAAATATTATCTAAGAGCAATATGTAATATAAAAAAACACTATGGAGGTGGGATGGGGAGCTCAAGACAAATCATAGGGATTGATTATAGCCATGACTTCAGAGAAAGCATTTTGGCGAAGATAAAAGAGTTTGACACCTAAAAACACCGAAACAAGCGCTTGTATTCTTCCTAAACCCCCTATTCTCAGCATGACAAATATTGCATAAAGGAACTACCTAGGGGGTAATGATTTTTGAGGTGTTAGGGTTGGTGAATGGTGAGGACAATGAGCTTGGAATGCGACTTACCAAACTTGTTTTTTTGCATTTTTACTGGGAAGGTTATTTTCCTAACTTGTTTTCCTAGAGAATTTTTTTTTCCAGAATATATTGATCAACCAAAAATGGAGAAATTGAAAAATATTTTCCTCCCAACCAACCAAACACACCATTTAGCATTAAAGTCGAGAACGACTAACTAGCTTGAAGGTTGATAGCGGAATCATTTGAGCCGCAAATGTAACTTCCCAATAACATATCTGCCCTTTCATATTTCCAAAAGAAGTATTTTCCAACTTGATATTAATAATTATAAACTTAAATGTTCGATGGGCCAAGTTAAATCTTGTATGAGATTGGGGGAATATATATATATCAGGTAGAATCATATCATCCAAAAATGTGCAATATCCACAATTAGTTAATTTTTCTAGTGTCTATAAAAAGCCAGTCACTTAGCTGATTTCATGCAGAACACAAGCAAACATACTATAAAAAAAGGCAACTAAAATACAAAGTGGGAAACAAGAATGAATTCAACAGGCACTTCAGCTGAATTTTGGCAATGGAACTCACCAATTCCATACATTTATTTTGGCCTTGCAATCATTGTCTCCATCATTGCTTTTGCTTTAATTTTTCTCATTTTCTGTGGCCAAAATTCTGCTTCAACAGGACATTTGGTTGAGACTGATGATGAGGAAATTAAGAAAAGACATCAACTAAATTTCCTAGATCCTGAGCCCAAAATTGTGGTGGTTTTTGCTGGAAATGATAAGCCTTTGTATATAGCAAAGCCTCTTACTTATTCTCCAAATGCTGCACAGAAAGTCTAGTCCTCCTTTTTGTTGTTTCCTTTTGGTTTGACATATTCGAAATTCACTGGCCGAATTAATTCAGATTTGCATTGGATAGGCTCACGAAGGGGCAAACTATATAAAGTACTTCCTAGCAAAAAGTTCTCTATTACCAAGACTCTGAATTCTGTCCAAACCATCCCACAAGCACCCAATGGTGGTGGCAGGATTTTTCATCAAGGTGTTGTCTATTATATAAATGTAAGAAAAAAAATTAACCTTTGTATATACAGTGTAATTTTACGATGAAAGGAAATTCGGATAAATCCCTTCTGCCCCTCTAGCTCCACCGCCCCTGATTGCACGCTCAATGGTTTTTTTTTCTTCTTTTTTCTCCTTGTAACATGTTTATTCCTTTCTGGGAATTAGCCAATTAGGTGTACAGTTATGAATGTTTTTTTTTTAAAATGTGAACTTTACAACTATGCACATGTTCAATGAATGCATTAAAGAGTTCAAGAAACCAGCAGGAAGGTGTTGTTGAAACACTTTTCAGCACTTTTCAGGGTGGTCGAACCTAAAACCAGGACAGTAATTAGGATAACAACACGAAAAAGAGTAAATTAAGGAATTTTATATGTTTAAAGAAATTTACAATCTTTCTAGTGTGAACGACAAAGATTTGTCATATCTAAGTTTGACTTGAATACATACACAAAGCATTATCTTATTGTTCAAAATTATACTCTGGCACTCTGCACCCATAGGCCAAGCTCGAATCTCTTCTTCAGAAAATTACCCTATATATAAGGTAAAAATATTAAAATTTTTTAGTTTCTTCGTATATTTACTTATTTATATTTTGAATTTTCTTGAAAAAAATTCTGACTCCGCTACTAAACATTAAATGCTAAGGCAAAAAGAGGGGAGGGGGAGGGAACTAAGTGTTTAATTAGATTGGATCTTTCCAGCCTTGGGATATTTGTCCTATTGTCAAAAAGAATTTGGAAAAGAACATCACATGGAGCCCAAGACAAGTGCAATACAAGATATGATCTCCCAAAAGTACAAACAGCAAGAATAATAGATGGGCCTTGCCTGTCTAGCATTTCCTTATAATAAGTCATGCCTTAGGATTACAATGTGAGGAACAACTAAAAAGCCATTTAGAGGCAAGCCATGTCCCATTTCAACTGGTTAATTAATACTCTTCTTTGCTCCTTCCCTTAGGAAAAATGACCCCTTTGGCTGCTAACATGAATGCTTACAAATACTTTCATAATTAATACTATCCTAAATTCTAGATCTAACCACATTCCAGATCACCCATTTGACAATGACAGTACTAACTAGCTAAGAACAATAAGTTAATACACTTTTTAAACTTGTAGTCTCATACATGTCATAATATTTGTATGGTTATAAAAGCTTCTCGTTAAAGATAAAACTAGAAAGTTTATAGTTAGATATTTTCAAGGACAGAAATGTGTCATTCTTTTAGAAATGCACCAATAGTAAAAATAAGTGATCATGAGTGAAAAGTTGAGTTGATTTCTCATGGTTACTTAACTAATACCGTAGTTATTATCTTAGAAAGTCACCTTTCTTCCTAATTCTAATTTTCTTCAAGAAAGAAAGATGACTTTCTAAGATAATAACTATTAGTTGAATGACCATTTGAGAAATCAACTCGTGAAAGGTTGTACTAACGAGGGGTGTGACAGAATTGATAGAATTCTTCTTAACTAGAGATCTTGGGTTCGAGTTCTAAAAATCTGGATATCGAATGGCTAAACCCAAAAAAAAAAAAAAAAAAAAAAAAAAAAGAAGAAGAAGGTTGTGGTGGGATAACAAATGGATGGAAAAATAGTATACTTGAATGTACTAGCCAGAAAAATAGGTGGAAAAAGCATTAGTAAAATGTAAAGTATAAAATATAAGCTATTGTCTCCTTGTAAAGTTACAGAACTTCACTGCTTGAGAAGACCACTACTACAAGACAACTCCAGTTGGCTTCCCTTCAATTTTTTTTCTAGCAGAAGAAAAGCTGCATAATTTATTTTACTCCCAACCTCTTTGTTTTTATTTGACATGACATAGAAATAAGTAGTGAGACTGAGAGAGAGAGAGAGGTCCTTTTTTCTAGCCTCATTAACAACAACAACAACAACAAAAAGTTATACTAGTATATACAGTACTATTTTCTTCAGAGTATAGCATATAGGCTGTGCAACTTCTTTCTCTCCCCCTGCATTTTGCATTCAAAGCAAAGCTTCTTATTTAATGAGTCCACGTTCACAATTCAGAGAAGTAAAGATATGTACATCTTCTTCTTCTTTTTTTCTTTTAAATAAAATCTTAAGTGAGAGTAAGTAATTTTCTGTCCTTTGGTATTTACTCGAAGGGTCGTTTTTTGTGCCTTTTGTTATTGTAAAAACAAGTCTTTTCTCTATCATCTTTGACAGCTTCTACCTGTCCCTCTGTCCATGTAAATAATGGCGATGTACATATCCAAGTGGTGAAATTTAATTCAAAACAAATCAATAAATAAAATAAATATCGGGTTTTTTTAAAAATTTATTTTGGGGGTTGCTTTCAGAAGTAGTAGTATAAGATTGGGGCATGTTTGTTCTATACAGGTGTTTTGATTCAGCTTTCTTTTGCCTTTTTAACATGTACCAATAAACTCCACTTTTTCTGTCTTTTTTTTTTTTACTTCTTTCTAAGGCATTCTGTTTTTTATATATTCAATTAGTTGTGCTTATGGACCCTAATAAGTCACATATTTTTAACGAGGGGGAAGAGTGTCATAGCAGTGAATCTGGATGGACAATGTACATTGGCTCGCCTTCGAATGGGGAAGACGATGAGATGAACTGCGAAGGGGATTTTGACAATGAAGATGATGATGATGTAGGACGAGGTTGTCACAAAAATGTCAATGATGATGATGATACTGATGACTCTATGGCTTCTGATGCATCTTCTGGTCCAAGTCATCACATTGTTAGAAATGTCAATAAGAGTCCAATTCCAAAGGAAAAGGGTAATGGAAAAAGTTGTTCAAACAACAAAACCAGCATGAAGAAAGGTAGTAGTATTAAGAATCAAGACAAGGGAGGGTACTCTGTTTTTTCTGCTAAAGGAGCTAAAGTTCCATCCAATGGTGAAAAGGTAAAGAAAAGTATTTGGAAAGGCAAAGGAAAATAGAACTTACTAGTAGTACTATATAGATATATTATCCTCTCTTTTTTGTATTACTACTGTACTTAATTTGTATCTCTTGTGTTAGTGTACTTGGTGCAATGTTAAGGATGTTTTGCGATTAGAAATGAATCAAAAAAAAAATTCCTTTTGGTTGTTCATGGTTGATTTCTCAGATGGTTTAATAGTTATTATATCCGAATGACTTTTTAGTGACTTTTTAACTATTGAATAATCATACGAGAAATCAACTCATACAACCCAAGAGGGTCAATTATAATGATATGTTTTGATCAGTTGGCTAATAGGAAATGCATTAATATTATATATCCTTCATTCATGAATCATGACTCTCTTTGAATTATGTCATTCGTAGTTAGTTAGACGTTTTTCAATGCCAAAATTTAGACACGGTATTGTTAGTTTATTGAGCAGTTCTACTAACTAATAATGTCCGTTCAACCACTATGTGGGTACCCCGTTATTAGATCAACTAGAATTTTTTTACTTGGGATAGAGGATCACGTGCGACACTGAGGTTAGTTCATGTTCTACCGTCACTTGAGCCGAGGGTCTTTCGAAAACGGTCTTTCTACTTTCAAAAGGTAGTGATAAGGTCTGCATACACTCTACCTCTTCAGACCCCACTTTATGAGATTTTATTGGATATTTTATTGTTGTTGTTGTCGCAAATCATACAAATTAGGAGTGTCAAATGGGTGGATTTGAGAGGGTCATTAACCCACCCAAAGTTATTTGGATTGAGATAAATTGAGTCAAGATGAGCTAAACAATAAATCTTCCTACCTAATTTGCTCAACTATTACCAAATTTTATTTATTTATTAATTCGCTCAACTATTACCAAATTTTATTTATTTTGTTTATTTTTTGATAATTTACTATTTAATTACCAAACAAAATTTATAAAAACTTTTTTCGCTTTATTATGGCTAAATGTAACATATAAAACAAAAAAAAACAATGTCTTATAAATATTTTGATAATTTTTTCTTGAGTCAATTTGGACTATATATTTAGCTCAAATCACTGCAACAGATGAACTGAATAATGCGAGTCAAAATGAATTGGGTAATGCGAGTCAAAATGAATTGGGTAAAATAAATAGGTAAATATTAGCCCACCCAAATTTAAACTAATTAGGCGAATCATATTTTCTTGGACTAATTTTTTTCACCCCTACGATCCACATATAATGAAGCGGTGATGACATTGTAGTGACACTCTCTTCTTCCTAATTTATTTGGCACATTTTACTTATCGATGGGTAACTTGAAAATATTTGGAGTTAGTTGGACTAAGGGTGTGTTCGATACGGCCAATTTTTTTTGAAAAATATTCTCTCAGAAAATAAGTTCTTAAAAATGACAAAAATAATCTCTAGTGAAGTAGGAAAAACGAGTTTAATTTCACGGCCACATTCATTGTGTCCTCCGATCTCCACCCTCCAATACACCTTATCCCCAGTTCCCAATTCTCATACTATTTGTCTAGATTATATATAAATATTTTTTTGCTTACATACGAAAATCACTTATTTTCTTGAAAAATATTTTGTACGTAAAACATTTTCCTTCCCACCAAACACACCTCAAATTGATTCCTTTATTTAGATAAAGAATATTTAGAATATTAAACTATAAGTTGCATGTAAAGTAACTTTTTTCTTACCATAATGCTAATCGAAATTTCAACACCTTCGAAAAGCAATTAAATATTTATATCAAATAATTAATGAACGTGACACACTTGTTTTTATACATGCTTTACTTAATTATGATTATGTAATATATATTCTCAGTTCTATTATTCTTAGCTCTAATATGTAGAAAACTCTTTAGAGTTCCAACAGACAAGATCTGCAAAAGGTCTTCATCATCCTAAACTAAAGTATATATGGGATAACATGAAATTCTAGTCACTGCGCATGCAAAATAAAAAGAGGAGGAGCAAGTCAATGAAATATCTTATCACATGGCCACATACTGTAATTATTCTTGTTTAGTACGTAGTCCGGTAGTCGAAAGCAAAAACAATATGTAATATTTCCTCCTTTCCACTTTGTTTGACTCGCCAACTAAATTTAAGAAAGAAAAAAAGATATTTAAAGCTTATAATTTTAAACATGTCATAACATTTGCTTCACCACATTAATGAACAAAAGAAATATTGAAATATTTCATTCTTTTTCGATGAACTAATAAGAAAATAGTGTCCAATAAGTGAAACGGAGGGATCATAAAGTTTATCAAGCATGCCTAAACATGAATATAGAGGAGTGGTTCACAATATAGCTCATGCATAACCAGTGTGAGGTCAGTATTAGGCCGGATTTTATAGATTTTATTCCTCTATTGCTTTCAGCTCGAAATATATATATATATATAAAATTTTAAATATATATGTAAGCATAATAAGAAGGTGTTGGGAAGTTGAGAGTGAGACTGACCCCGTGCAGAATTACACATGGGATTTAGCAGGGGTACGATCGAACATCCCCCATGCATCTGATTTGAAATTAAATGTGTAAGGGGCTAAGGACGAGGACAATGGAAAATTATGTTTTATGTTTATCGAGAGAAAATATGTATGTTACGTAGTTCAATATAAAATATTATATCGTTCGGTTTAGTTTATATTTGTTTATTTGTGCACTTTATATATTATTATACACTTTTATACAAGATTGACATTATATTTGTTTATTTGTGCACTTTATATATTATTATACACTTTTATACAAGATTGACACATTATGTATAATATTTTTTCTCAAATATAATATTGTATATTAGACTACTGTATATTTTTGAAATTTTCTTTTCAAAAAGCAATTGAACGTTGCAAAACGGACCCCCAACCTGTCAACAGACTGGATAACGTGTGTGGCCAAACTAAAGGATATGAACAATTAACGTAACTTCTTTGTTTCCAAACATGTGTGGCGTATACGTACTTTCGGTTTGTGTTTATAATACATTGTATGTAGCTGTATATACATAGCTGCTACAATAATTTTATAAAATTTAAGTATCCTCTTTACAAAATAATTAAGAATCCCAAAGGAACCTTTACCTACTCTTTCATGCATACGTGTACGATGATAATTCTATATAAATCAAACTGCCAAAATTGAAGTGATATACTAACACCTCACATGTTATAAGAAATGATTAATTGTTTTAAATCATCTAGAATAAGTAAAACTTAATACGGAGTATTAGCAAACACAAACATTAATCAGTAAAGGTAACTCTATTATAGTAAGCCTAACATGATAATTTGAAGAGTAAGAACGTTATAACAAGCTAAATCATTTTTTGATATATTATTAATGTATATAACATGAGTCAAATCGAAAACGAAAAATCTTACTAGCTTCCCATCCCCATATCATATAGCCGGGGTTATAAAATTAGCTTATGAAAAATACATGACTAGAACGTCTAACTCATATCTAAGATTGTGCGTACGGTTAATGACTATTTATTATTTATGCAGTTTACCTTGATGCGCTCAATTCATCTCATCTAAAAATTGGGCTGTTTTGGATTATTTTTAAAATTATTTTTAATTAATATGTTATATAAAGTCATAATAAAAACAAAATATTTTATTAATTTTGTTTGATATTAACTTATCTTGACACACCCATCTATCCAATAATTTTTAAACGGGTCAAAATGAATTGGCATAACCACTTTATCCCTGTGTACATAAGTGGTCTTGAAAGAGATTGGCCAGTTTTGAAAGTAGGAAAAAAATATTTAGTACTCCTGTACATGGTTCTCAAGATTATTTGTGTGTATCATGTGGTGGGTGGGGGTGGGGGATAGGGAGAGAAGTAGGGCTGGTAAAATGGTTCAACTATATCAAAGGACAATGCGATTATTTGTGTGTGTGGTTGGGGGGTGGGGCTGGGGGTGGGGTAAAATGGTTAACCATCCAATTCTATCCATTAGATGTGGTTAGATAATCTAACTCTTTAAAAGTGGATCAAATATGAATAGTATCCACTAAAAAAAATAGATATTCAGATGGATAATATAGATTTTTGTACCCATTCCTATTCTTGTTATTTTTTATGAGTTTTTGCTCTGAGAGTCTCAATTGTTTTTTCCTGAAAGTCTAATTTTATTTTAACTTTTAGCTTGTGTTCTTATATGATTATTCATAAATCCACGGATAATATAGATATTCTTATTATTTCTTATTATTCAGTTAACCCATTTTTTATCCATATTAAATATAGATTAGATCAGATATTTTATTCGTTTTTGTTTAACCCATCTTCTACCTGTCCATATCCAAACACCCGTTTTTCACTCCTTGCTAGAGTGAGTTAAAATCTCACATGGATTGGGAAATAGACTAGTAATCTGCTCATATAGACTTGCATAATCCTCTCCTAATGAGCTAATTTTTGGGGTTGATCGAGTCAGACTCAGATATCATATCTTTTAACACTTTTAAACAGAAGGTAACTAAATTAGATCATGGACGTGGGAGAGGGAAAGTAACAAAAAGAAATCATTGTCCAAGGAACGTACGTGTATCTATTTTATAAAAAATAAAAATAAAAATCTAGTCAAAAGTATAAATAGATAGTGTTTGATGTGTGTGTGACGTATAGTAGGAGTATTATTAATTAAAGTTAGAAACGACGAAGAAGAGAATATAATTAAGGCAGGAGCAGTAACAATCAAACCAGCGTAGAAGAGGACTTGCGCACTAATGCAGGGTATAGTCAGCAGCAGCAGCTAGCGGAGAGTACTTATTAATAAATGCGCCCTGAGAAGAACCTGGAATGCTGGCCTGGCCGCATGCCAGTGACTGCCAATGGGACACATCTTAAATTGTATTGGACAAAAACAACAACAACAACGTTACCCACTATAATCCCACAAAGTATGGTCTGCTGAGTGTATAGTACTGTACATAGACCTTACCTCTATCTAAGAAGTAGAGAGACTGTCTCCGATAGACTCTCGGATCAAGGAAAAATCGTCGAAAGCAATCCAGAAAAAGAAGTAACAGATGTATGGGAAATGACAGAAGTATTGGACAAAAACAACAACAACGTCAACAACATTACCCACTATAATCCCACAACGTATAGGGTTTGGTGAGGGTAGTGTGCACGTAGACCTCACCTCTACGTAAGAAGTTGAGAGACTGTCTCCGGTAGATCTTCGGCTCAAGGAAAAATCGTCCAAAGCAATCCAGAAAAAGAAGTAACAGATGTACGGGAAATGACAGAAGTATTGGACAAAAACACTGGGTAAAATCAAAGGGCCAATTGGGGGGGAGAGGTACTTGGCTACTTGCCGTTGCATGTGAGTAGATTACATATCATGATGCTGGCTGGCTTTATTTTGGTCTGTTTGCTCATCGATCACATTATTAATGTTCATAATTGGCACAAGAGTTAGCTAGTGGGAGGGAGTAGAAGGGGAGACAGATTGTGAAACCCCGTTTGGGTTTTAGGGGCTTATGTTCCCTGTTGAGAATGACTTCACAAAGGCCTAACAACATCACTTGTGTCTACTGTGCCCACACGGCCCCCGGACCCGTTCCAACGGTGAAATGCTTCTTCCCCAACGGAGTAATTGGAAGCTAGCACCACATTAATTACCAATATCTTTTAAACCTTAATTTATTTTGTTCTTAGTCTTGTCTTTTTTGGGGGCATAATATCGGGGGACCTAACGTGAGAATTGATATTTCCGGTCACTTACAAATATTTTTACAAATAGAATTAAAAAATTAGCTCATCAAATCATAATCCTCCCAATCTTTAAAGTCTCGATTAATTATTGACCCACTCATTTATTAGCTCAATCTATTTCAATCCAAAGCATTTCAGCCTATCAAAGTTTGGGCTGCTATGTAGGCCAAATTAATTCACAAGAAATCTTGCCAAAAAAGTTCTTAAAGACAATTTTTTTATTTGATATATTATAAATAATCATAATAACAAAAAATAGTACTCTCTCTGTTTCAATTTGTTTGACCTATTTTTCTTTTTGTTCCGTTTAAAAAAATGACTCTTTCCCTTTTTAGCAACTCTTTAATTCCAACTTTCCACATGGCATGTTTAAGACCACAAGATTAAAGGGCATTTTAGTACATTTGACATATCTTTAATTTAAAACCACAAAATTCAAAAGTCTTTTTTATTTTCTTAAACTCCGAGCCAAATTAAAATATGTCACTCAATTTGAAACGGAGGGAGTAATTTTATAAGGTACTAAAGATTATAAAAGAACAAATAAAACAATTAAAACTTAGTAATAGTTGGACGGATTGGGTTATGACTCACATTTTAGTCCATTTCAATCCGAGTAATTTTTGGGCTGGTCAATAAGCCGTCCATTTAGTAACTCAACCCATCTTAACCCGCCCAAGTTCAGTCCAACCTGCTCATTTGTCACCTATATTTACACCTAATAGATTTGAAAAGACTATTTTCTTTTATTCATTTTGCAAGTGACCAAGAAATCTTAGTTTCTCAACTGTTTTTGTTCTATTTGCTCTCTAATCTTTGACCATTTTACAGTCTTAGCCCTCTTATACACTTATACATGGTAAATAGAGTGAATATACTCTCTTATGGGTGTGTGAGGTTGATGAAAAATCAATAAATTTACTTTCGGGTAGAGTTATCATATATTTATATACAATGATTTATTTGTTCCATATTGTACATGTATTTCTTTTTACTTGTTATTTGAAGAGTATATTGCAACGATATATAACTATACTACAATGTTATACAAGTATACTACAACATTATACAAATATACTGCAATATAGTACAAGTACTACCTTCTGTTCAAAATAATTGATGTTTTAGGCTTGGACACATAAATTAAGAAATTCACTCCCTCAATTATGGAATAATCGAAACTTCAACGATTAATTCTCAGAATTTTAATTGTATTTATCATTCTTCAAAAAGTATATGAGTTTTATGAGTGAGTAACAAACAAATTCTCAATCCAAATACTCAAGTATTATATAACCATTGATAACCAAATTATAACGGTAACACTTAAACTACTAAATTACAACGGAAAATTGAAATAACAAGTAACTAAGGATATAGATAAGAATAGAGATGAAAGCTTAGATTCTAAAAGAAGACGAGAGTCGAGAGGAGCAAACATTTTCTTCAATACGCATAAATTCCCAAAATCACAAACACAGTCTTATTATCTCTGGATCCCAAGCAAATCTATTGTTGGGCTGTCTAATTCTTGGGCCTCTTCATGGTTTAGCCCAGGCCCAACAACTTGACTAGACTCTGGACTATACGTGTCACAACAGAGTGTATTCAAAATTTTGAGGTTGTATATTTTTAATATTATTATTTTTGATTGTTGAATAGTTCGGATTATGAAACAAAAAGAGAACAAGACTTAGAAAAAGAATCAATCGGAAAAAAGAAAAGAAAGAAAGAAGCAGGTGCATTTTGGCGCTGAAAGCAGTGTGTTTCAGTTATAATAATGGGTATAAGCTATAATGGATATATGCTGTAAATAGTAGTTCAATATGATTGTAAATAAGTAGAGGCGAATAATTATTTTAGTTTTTATGGATAATTACGCGCTTTCCCCAAATAAATTACACTCTGTTTGGATGGTTATCATGGTTTTCCCCTGATTTTAGGCGGTTCTCCATTGATTCCTATTAGAAAAAAGTTAAGATATTTGAAAGAATAGTGGTTGTTGTTTCAGTGAATCAATTGTAAGATGTCATTGCTCAAGAATGCTATTCCTAGACGAGTTCATAAGGAGCGATCTCAGCCGTAAGTGAATCTGTAATTACTTTCGTATACTAATTGTGGAAAAAATTTGGGTTGCTCGAGAAACACAAAGATTATGTGGTGCGGGCGACAACATACCACAAAAAGGAGCAAACTTCACAGGTAATTTTTTTTTTGATTCTACAGGGAATTGGAAGGGTTAGATGTTAGAAGAAAGCATATACACGAAATTAGTAGAGTTACAATTGGAGGTCCTGGAAAAATCAAAGTATTTTATAGCTTAATTTGTGATTGAGACATGGATAAGTTAGGGTTGTGTGATATTTACTAAAGACCCAGGCCACTTAGTTGTTCAACTGAAGAAAAATAAAGAAAGAAGGGATGGAGGAAAGAAGCCAGCTTGCCAGAATGGGTTTTAAAGTAGATATTTTTTGAACCCAAGGGCATGGCTTACTCATCAACGAAGTGGGTTAAAAATCACGAGGTGTCAGGTTGAAATCCCAGCAGAGGTAAAATACTAGCTGATTTCTTTTCATCTGGCCAAGCTTGATGCATAGAGTTATGCAATAGCTGTCCTGGTAGGAGGTAATAGATATCCTATGGAATTAGTTGAGGTGCGCACAAGCCGGCTCGTACACCATTATTATTAAAAAGGACCAGAATTAAGACTCTGGATTGTGTTTTGCAATTAGTCAAATTGAAGGGATCCTTGAATGTTCTTTATTTTTCTTTGGTGGTACCTTATCCCTGTCCTCACTGATCTTTTACATTTTATAGATAAGATATATGTATGATATTTGCTAGTTGCTTTACAGAAACTCAAGGAAAAAGCAACATTTTGAAATCCATATGAGTTCTACTTCAAGATGGTTAGAACAAAAACTGTTGAGGAGTGTATAGATTGGAGTAAGATATAAATATTGACACTTATGCCTTGTTTTTCTGTTAAAATTGGAAGAATTTATTTTTGAAGCTGAAGGTAGTTTTTAGCTTACAGACTCCCTTTCCCTTCAATTCAACCCCAATCAAACACATTGTAACTGCAGGAAGGAATGCAATTGAAAGAAAAAAGTATCTATTTCTTCATTAAAAAAGAAAATAACATCCATTGGGGATATGCCTAAAAAGAACCGCAATATGTTAATTAGTTTATTTGAAGTTTTGAGTGTTGTCTTGTGGAAGCTTCTGCAAATTGTTTGTCGAAATCAGTTATAATGAGTCTATTCTTGGTTGTTAAGGAATGACTAATGCCTTCTTCGATCTGCGTAGAAGTGCTACATTAAATTTGATAAGGGAATTGCATTAATCCTTTATTTTATTTCTTCATGCTTGTATTAGGATAGATTCTTGCAATTTCATGAACGTGCTCACTAATTTCCTTAGGTAAAAATTTGTCAATTTTTCATAGTTGGAATCTCCTGCGCAGGAAGACAGCTTGCCTCCTACAGGGAGTTGGAACCAAGAATGAGCAGAGTGAGAGATTTAGAGAAACTGTACATGGAAATGGCCATGCAGAAAGAATTGCAGGTTTTTAGACCGTTGAGGTTTTGTGTTCTTCGTATTCAAGTTCTTTAACTGTGACTCCAGAATAACTCTTTTCATGTTATCAGAAAACGGAAAGGAAACGCAAGCTCCATGAAGATGAGCTTGTGACCTCAACAACCAAACCTGTCTACAAGTGGAGACAAGAACGAAAACAATGAGAATTTTTATTTTTATAATATAAGTACGAGGAAGTGTTTAGAATCGTCATATCAATAATTCAAGTGAAATCCAGTAGAACGGCTACTTCGGTATCAAAGCTCTAAAAAAATTTGGGTTGCTGTTGTCTCGGTGAAATCTTTAGAATGGAAGTCATGCATCATTCCCTTTGTGGAAACAAAGTGAATGGTTAGTTACCATGAATCGTAGTTTTGTAACATCTTAAACATATCTGCAGAATAATAAGATTATCCGTAATTTCATGGGTGGAGATGGAAAAACTACACTACATACAAGGTTAATTTTTTTTAAAAAAATGTGTATACTAGTAGATCTTAAATCCTCTTCAACTTTTTTGTTGGTAATATTTATATTTTGAATCCATCTGGTCAAAATTCTGGTTCTTCTGCTACTTATAATTTCATTTGGTGCTTAAGAGGCTTGTGCCAACAATTTATAATGGGAGACTGAACTTTTTTCACAAGCAAACTCATTTGCTTCTAGAAATTGGGTGTGGTATGTACAAGTGCAAATGCATGTGAAATTAACTCCTACTAAACATCCTTGTTGCTCGCTGGTAAAATGAAACCGTTAAAGTAATTGATTTTTTTACCTTTTTTTTTTTTTTTGAGATTTTGAGTTTTTTGCCAATTTTTTTTAATCAAAACTTAGACAAATTTTATGATCCAATAAATTTTGTCAAAAGTTTTTCAAAAACTACTTCCAATACTTATTGTCAAACAGGTCCTAAAGAGAATCTCCAGTGGGCAAATTAGGAATCGAGAAAGAAATAAAAAGGGAAAAAGGCGGTGTATTGTGTTGTATATTAATGACGACGTGAAATTTATGACCCAATAAATTTGATCAAAAGTTTTCTTAATAACGATTTGCAATATCTATGACAAACATATCCTAAAGAGAATCTACGGTAGGCAAATTAGGAATCAGGAAAGAAATATAAAGGGAAAAAGGCTGTGTGTCGTTACATTCAGGACGACGTAAAATTTATGGCCCAATAAATTTTGTTAAACATTTTCCCCAAAACGACTTGCAATATCTATGAGCCAAACAGGTTCTAAAGAGAATCTCCGGTGGGCAAATTAGGAATCAGGAAAGAAATAAAAAGGGGAAAAGGCGGTGTGTCGTAAGGTTCATGACGACGTGGCACTTAGGGAACCGCGCTCCAAGACTCGAGCAATTCCTTTTTTTCCGTGTCTTGATTTCTCCATTTCAGCCGACGAAAGTCTAGTGGGAAAATAGAGAGATAGAGAGAATGGCGAAGCTTTTATCCACACCTCGTCTAACCTCCATTCACTTCCGCACAGTCACTTCCACTCTCTCCAAGCCTTCTCCAATTCACTCTTCTCCTACTGTTTCCCTTTCCCCATTCTCTCTTCACTCCAATCCCCTTTCCTTTTCCCTATACACTACTCCTCTCCTCACCCTTCGCTCCCTCGATAATCCTTCCAATATTCATCGGAATTTCTCCGTTTCAGCATTCGACACCAAAAACGACGACGTATCGTCGTCTTCTAAAGATGAGCCTGTTGCTGAAATCAATGGCGACGATAGTGCGAAAAGTTCTACCAAGGAGGATCAGTATCCGACCGGAGAATTTGAGTTCGAGGAATACGGTGCTTGGAAGAGCTTAGTGGTGAAGTTTAGAATGCTCTTTGCCTTTCCTTGGGAGCGAGTCCGCAAGGGCAGTGTTCTCACCATGAAATTACGCGGCCAGGTTAAGTTCCTCTTCCTTGAGAGATACTTTCAACTTCGTAATTTTAAGCAATCATATTGACAATGTCGAATTGCTATGAGATCCTAGGTGCTATAGAAATTGTGTAATGAAATTTATATAGAAGTATAAATCGTGTGGGTGTAAGCTTGGGAGAAACTTTGACCAACGCATTACCGAATTAATAATGAGTTGTAGTACTTGTTATCCAATTGAATTTGCAATATATCAGGTATATAGATGCTTTGGAACGAGGAGTGTCATTAACTTTAATTCTGGTGCATCTCATCATTTTTTTTGGGTAAGGTAATTTTATTACTGAAGCACAGTACTAAGCTAGTACAATAACAGATAAAAATTGATCAGATGCACCAGAATTGGACCGGAGAATTTGAATTAAACCAAAATTGTAAGTTCTGAATACATCTATTGTTAAGTAATACAATGTTGTTCTCCTTATTTCCTTTAAAAACGTGGTTCCTTTCCAGCCAAACAGTCCACATAATGCAAAGAAGGATGATCTTTCAAATCTTCTTCTGCTCCTTGTCCTTTGGTTTTGCATCTGATCATTAAAGGAGTAATTTTATGATCAAATTACTATGTGTAGCTAAATAGAGAGACAAAGAATGGGGAAGTTACACATTTATGGGCACATAATACATTTTTATTCTGCTTATTCTTATTCAGATATTTCTTCTCTGTTTAGTTGAAGTAGTTGAAACTCTTGTACTGTTTTGTCGTCTCAGATATCTGATCAGTTACAGAGCCGTTTCTCTTCAGGATTATCCCTACCTCAAATTTGTGAGAACTTCATGAAGGCCGCTTATGATCCTCGAATCTCTGGTGTGTATCTCCACATTGAACCTTTAGGTTGTGGCTGGGGCAAAGTTGAAGAAATTCGGAGGCATATACTGGACTTCAGGAAATCAGGCAAGGATTCGTCTTTATACTTTTATGAAATGGTGAAATCGGAAAAAGGTTCACGTGCTTGTCACTTGATTATAAGTATAACATGCTTGGGAAAGAGGAAAAGGATGACATTTGGTTATGCCTGTCTGCATAAAGCTTGTAAGAGTTGAACTTGAACAAGGGAAGAAAAATATTTTGATCCAAGAAGGAATTAAAAAACAAGCACATAATGAATAGATGAAAGTATCCGTATATATAAGCCTTTTTGTACTTTAGAAACTTTTAGGTTGAGGGACGGGGGGTGGGGTTGTGGTCATATAAGCCCTCTTGGACCAAGACCACAAAATAAGATTCAGTGAGTATTTGAGATCAATGCCAAAAGCTGTCGTGAACTAATTTGAGACGTGAAGGGAATTTTAAGGTCCCTGGGAGTTGTTTTATCTGGACGCTGTCAGAACTATGTAAGGTCCAACATACTAGACTCTAGGTCAAGTACTCCTTTCTGTCTTGGTTTATTTCTTTGAGGAACAATAAAATCACAACCTTTCCCATCTTCTCTACAATTGAATGGAAAACTATCCCTGTGCTTACTAGTTCCGATTCTCCATCTTATCCCTGTGCCTATCCCTGTGCTTACTAGTTCCGATTCTCCATCTTATCCCTGTGCCTACTAGTCCCAATTCCTCAATGCATATGAATGGCAAATTCTTGGCTCATTCTACACATCTCATATGTGATAAGTCTTCAAGTATGTCCGACGTCTTGGAGTATGTGCCTATTTCAGTGCCTCCTATGTTATGAGATTGGAATAATGCCATGTCTCAGTTGAGATGAATATTAGACTAAAAAACTATCTTATAAGAACCTAAACTTTAAAGACACGAGGAGAAATATTAATCAATGCTTGACTGATTAAAAGCAATGCTTAAGAAAATTAATCTTCCTTACCTTATCATGTCTTGGGATTATAAGCGCATCTCTTTATTATTGATCATCATGTTGCAGTGTTTTGCTTCGCAGTAGCATCTGAGGTAACTAATCACACAATAAATCTAAATCTCAAATGAGTATATGTTGTATAGACTGAAAGTTACTTGGATTAATTAAGCTTCTCATGTTTAAGGAGTTTCATATGAGATCCATTTTGTTTAAAATCTAGAATTAGGGAAAAGAAAAGTAAAGAGGAGCGTTAATCTTTGTCATTTTTCAGGTAAATTCATAGTTGGCTATGCACCGGCTTGTGGTGAAAAGGAGTACTACATTGGCTGCGCTTGTCAAGAGCTTTATGCCCCTCCAAGTGCTTACTTTGCGTTATATGGTTTAACAGTTCAAGCATCATTTTTGGGAGGTTAGTTCTTTAGCTCCCCAGCTGAAACAAAAAAAAACTTGGAGAGATGAGTTCCCCTTAAATATCTCAGATGTGCTAAATTCTTAATGATCCTTGGATGTATGGATTGATGGTTACCTCTTTGGAATATTGAGTTAGTCATCATTGCAATAATTGTTATTTTTTCCTCAATTTATGTGAAAATGCAAAACGCAAAACCTATTTAAATTCAAAGTTACTGGTCACTTGAGAACGCGTGAATGCAGCCTGAATTTTTGAACAATGCTTCTTTTTTGTATATCGCTAGTTACAGTGTATATGTGATCTCAAATTCCTTATGATCACCCCTTAACTGCAGCAAATGGATTGCTCTGCAGGTGTCTTTGAGAAAGTTGGAATTGAGCCGCAAGTGCAAAGAATTGGTAAATACAAGAGTGCTGGAGATCAACTAATGCGTAAAAGTATATCTGATGAAAATCGGGAGATGCTAACTGCATTACTCGATAATATCTATGGAAATTGGCTCGACAAAGTTGCTCTCACTAAAGGTGAGTTCAGATTTGAAGTTCATACAGGAGATATAAAGTCCAGTGGGGATTTTCTTGATCTGATTTTCTTACTCAGGGAAGAAAAAAGAAGACATTGAACAGTTCGTTAATGATGGAGTTTACCAAGTTGAAAGGTTAAAGGAAGAGAGCTGGATAACAGATATAAAGTACGATGATGAGGTATAGTAAGTTGCTAGGTGTCTTGAGACTTGAGGTGTTACTTGAGAGAAACAGTTCTGTGATTATTTGTAAGTTCAACTGATTCATTAGCTGAATTCTTTTTTTTTGTTTGGGGGTGGGGGGTGGGAAGGGGAGGGGTTGCTTTTCAAATAAATTAGGATTGGTAATGGATTTACTTCTTTTCCAGGGAAAGTCAATTCTTAAGAAATCATAAAGGAAAAGGATGTAGTCAACTACTAGTATGTGCCATTTCATGTGACCATTCTGGTTTAGGTTCTAGAATGATTTTACAGCTCTATTAGAAATTAAATGAAGAATTCTGCTTTTGTATGTATGATATTATTCTTTTGTTCATGTAACGTTGAGATTCACTTTATATGGCACAATTATCTTTGTTGTGTAGTCAAACATCTTTTTCCTTGATGCACAATTTTTAGATATATTTTTCGAATTCTTTTGCTTATAAAAAGTTGTATATAGTACATTTTATCTAGTTCCCAATTGTTGCAAATTTAGTTTAAAAAGATCAAAAAATCAATGTCCGAATTGGGATTTGACCGTCATACTCTAAACCCTTCATCCTTTGTGGAAAGGAGGGAGTAATCTATTAAACTTTTTCACCATCGTCTCTGCTTCTTTGCTTGCCAAAGTAGGTCTCCATATGATTTCACTTTATAGCATGTAGTCGAAGGGACCTTGCCAAAGTAGGTCTCTTAAACTGGGACTGGGAATGATGAAAGCGTGGGATATAGAGAACTTATGAGCGGTGAACTTTATATACAAAAAAGTGATAGCTGCACAGGCTATCATAATCTATGTACTCTTTTTTTTTATGACCGTGGTGTCTGGGCCAGCTTTCGCGCACCTCGACTAAATCCTCGGGATACCTGCCACCAGCTTTCGCGCACCTCGACTAAATCCTCGGGAGACCTGCCACCTCCCACCAGCAACAGGTACCAGGTACCAGGTAACTCTGTCCACCAAGGCTAGAACAAATGGGAAGAAACACCTAGTGTTTTTTGTCTCCGCTGAGATTTGAACTTGAGACCTCAGGCCTCAAGGCTCTTTAACCCACTTCATTGACCACTAGGCCACACCCTTGGGTGCATAATCTATGTACTCTTTTACAGCCTTATGATGAGATACCCTCAGTATCCAGTTTTTTCACCTTTTTCCTTATCTTATTTTAGCTTATGGCAGTGAGGAAATCTTGGAAATCAGCATCTTTGAAGTTAAAAGATCCTTTTAATGATTAGACAGTCAGTATTCGTCAGACATCCATATTGCAGGTCCATCTGTGATTATATAGAGAGAAACGAAGTTGTATACTTGCATCGTTGCCTAGAAAACAAGATTGACACACACTGTTAATCTCTGGATTATCTTGTACTAAGCTTATACAGTCTCTGCTTCATTTGTGCATCCTGCCAACTGGATTTAATCACTTCCGTATAAAAATGTTTAAATTGTTTCGTGAACTTGACATGCGCATAAGAACTTAACTTAACACCTTTTCTCCCATGGTTAATCCCATCACTGATTTTTGCAACTCCTCAGGTAATGTCAATGTTGAAAGAGTGTTTGGGAATTCCAAAGGATAAAAATCTCCCTGAAGTTGATTACAGGTTTTTTCCTTTTGAATTTCAAGCTACCTGGATAATTTTTTCTTTTTATTTTTGCACCAATAGTTTTGTACAATAATTTTGTACATTGCTTTTCATGAGCAAATAACTGTTGACCTTTATTAATCAGAGATATTAGGCACTAAACAAAGATGCAATATTTGGAATTTGACCTTGCACTTCATCCTTGTGCTTGGACTAATTAATTACCCTGGAATTTTCAGAGTATCAAGACTAAGAAAAAACTAAGTATTTTATGTAATTCTACAAAATATCCCAGACGGTTAAAGGAAAGTGTAATAACTTGTATCAGTTCGATTTTGAGATTTTGCCAACCATCAATTGTCATGTATTTTAGTATCCTCTCTCCACACATTCTTTGTTTCATCTGTTATGCACTATTTTCCTTTTGGATCTGTTAACATTTTGTGATTATTGTATTCTGACACAGGAAGTATTCAAAAGTTAGGAGATGGACTCTCGGTCTAACAGGTTATAAAGACCAGATAGCTGTCATTCGGGCCTCCGGGAGTATTAGTCGCACACGCGGTCCATTTAGTTCACCTAGTTCAGGAATAATAGCGGAGAAGTTGATTGAGAAAATCCGTAGTGTACGAGGTATGAATTGTCCTTATATGTGCACAATTCCTGAACAATTCATCTAGCGGTCAAAATATGTGCAAACAGTTGGTCATTACAAATCCTGATTGGCCATAAATCGTGAATACCAAGTTTTTTAGTCTCAGAAAGACACTTTGCAGACACAAGGCATTATCTGCTATGTGCAGTTCTTGCTACTTTGTTATTTGCTTAGTTCTCTTTTCTATCTTTTCCAACTCAGATTATGGAAAGACTTGCCTTGTTGAAAAGCTTTTGCTAAGTATGAAGGAGAAAGACTCTTGTGAGGACTGTGTTACTGTTATGTTGCTAGAGATTTAATTGAATAAGCAAAATGCTACACTTCATATTCGATGTTTCTTTTTTTCCAGACTTTAATAGTAAACCTTAGAGATGGGAAGACCAGCTTGGTTATTGGTAGTTGCAGGTTTAATTTTGTCGTCTAATGCATGAAGTGGCTAACAGCTACATAGTTATGTTAGAAGAACAGTATGTAAATTTTTCAGGTAACTAGTGGGAGTCAATGAGCAGTTCAGTAAGACTCGTGCATGTGCTGTTTCATTGGAGAAATTAGGGTGCAACTTTTCCATGTTCTTCTCATCCCTTCCTTCTCCTTTTCGAAAGGAGGAGGACTAGCCATTGGTAAACTCTCAAATTGCAGCAGATTTAGATGCTTCTGTGTGTTGATTTAAAAATGAATGGAAGAAAAAGCTTTGAATAGGTTTAGGTGGTCTCGGTGCTTATTTAGGTTTTTCCCTTCTGGCTGTCATTTTCTTCTTCTTTTTTTTTTTGTTTTTCATGTGTGTGTCTATGCTGTGCAGAGTCGAAAAGGTATAAAGCTGTTGTCCTTCGAATTGATAGTCCTGGAGGTGATGCTCTTGCTTCTGATTTGTAAGTCCTGTTATGTGATGGCTCTTTCCTTTGTATGCACTATGTAAGGAGTCACTTGGCTGTCTGAATTTTCTCTCTGTAAATTATATGATCCTTGCATTTACATCTCTTCTTCCAGATGTAGAGTCCTAACTACTTTTTATAGGTAAAGTAAAACATAAAATCTGCATTTACATCTCTTCTTCCAGATGTAGAGTCCTAACTACTTTTTATAGGTAAAGTAAAACATAAAATCCTGACTGTTTAGTTGATTGTGTTGTACAATGGAAATCTCGACTCTTATTTTCATTTAGTCTCCTCTTTTGAGTGCTTCCATGATACTTTAGCTAAATCAGCTTGTAAATAGGAATTTGATATTGTTCTTTTCCTGTCTCCATAGCAGTCGATCTATATTCCACATGTATTAGCTTCTGTAGTGTAGACTCTGACGAACATTATTTTTATTTTTCGAACCAACTCTATGTTGATTGATTAGAGATGCTTTTCTCTACAGAATGTGGAGAGAAATCAGACTTCTGGCAGAATCTAAACCTGTTATAGCATCTATGGCTGATGTGGCAGCGAGTGGAGGATATTATATGGCAATGGCTGCACAAGCTATTGTGGCAGAGAACCTTACATTAACAGGCTCAATAGGTGTGGTGACAGGTAAATCTAGATACTACAACAAATTTGTCTTCTATAAACAGTGATTGATTGGTAGACTAAATTAAGATGCTAATGTCAGATCCGGAATCATTTTCTTTTTTTTTGAGAAGGTAACATTTGTATTATAAACCAGCACTTAGGTAGTGCATAAACCCCTTTACAAAATGAGTATCTAGTTAAAAGAAAATAGAGTAAAAGAAGAGGCTCCCCAACCTAGCAAGATTCTAAAACTTCTAGTATATCTTCAGCCTCTAGTAGATACGGAATCATTTTCTAGAGCACCTTATGCTTCATATGTGTGGTGTACTGTGTTTTAGGTCTTGTACTTTTGCACTAGCAAGGTAATTTCTGCACAGGTGTTATCGGGTCCCAAAAGTTTGTACTTGATAAAGAGATACATTTGCATATCTTGAACCAAACATAATTCAGGAACTGAAATGCAGGTTAAATACATGACTAACAATTTAAGCCGGAGGACTAATTGTTTCTTATAGGTAGGTTATATAATTAGAAAAAGGTATCAGCCCTTGTGTTGTATCTCTTCACTAGACCCTTCCCTTCCCTACTCCCAACATTGCTGTTCACCCACCCACTTTTCCCAATTCTTTTAGAATGCCGGCAATTTTATCTAAACATGTCATTCTCGGATTTTTTCTGAACCAGATTTGTCTTCACAGTTCTGGATCAGACGAGCTTTGACTGATATTAGTAAAATTGGGATGACAACTCTCTTTGGTGTGTGTGTGCGCGTGAAAGAGAGAGTGAGTGAGTGTATGTCTGTCTGTCTTCTTGCAAATAGTGGAGATTGGATTGAGTTGATGTGTATCTTGATGAAACATCTAAGATTTTGGTTTGTGGGAGAGGCAACTCTTCTGTTTTACTCCATCTTTATGTCGGTCCATGTATTTGCTTTAATACGAGTGTCAATCCTTTATAGTTGCAGTTTTTACATTTCTTGGTTGCTCTGGGTTTTCCCTTCCATTCTGCCGTTGCATGCCCCTTACATTTAGTTATTTTGGTCCTTAATATTCACAAAATTTACTTGTACGAGGTCTTCACAGTTCATATAGTGGAATTGGCTTTATGAGCTAGCTGTGCTATTTCACATTTATATGCCCAAGCAAACTTTTTAATCAGATTCAATATTTTAAAGTTACATGTTTTTGGCAGGAAAATTCAACTTGGGAAATTTATATGAAAAAATTGGCTTCAATAAGGAGACAATATCAAGGGGAAGATATGCAGAGCTTACTGCAGCTGAACAGCGACCATTTAGGTGAACCTTTTTTGTCTTCCTTGGGGTTATACATGCCACTGGGTGGTCCGTTACACCTTGAAGGCTTGAACCCAATTATAAGAACATAACCTTTAGTCGTGAATTTCATGTTACATCCTTCTGTTCTTACTGCTTTTTGAGGTCTCTATAACAAGCTGAATTTTGATTTTAGAAACTAGCATAACTTCTGTATTTATGCCTAACACCAAAAGCAGAACTTCCACTTCTACTATTGCATACACTTGGTTCTCGCTTGGTGGCTTTTGAGCTTAGCTGTTTTAATTGCCTATAAATGGAAATTCAAATCTTGGATTTTAGCTTGTATTTTGATTTGGTATTTTCTCAGATAGAACTTCATCTGTAGGCCTGAGGAAGCAGAACTGTTTGCCAAATCTGCACAGCATGCATATACCCAATTCCGAGACAAGGCTGCCCTTTCAAGATCAATGCCGGTATGGTACTGGTAAAGGAAACAGCTTAGAATGGAACATTCGTTACTTTACTTATCAGTTGATTGAAAATACCAAGCACTGCATTTTAGGTGGATAAAATGGAGGAGGTTGCACAAGGGAGAGTCTGGACTGGAAATGATGCTCTTTCACGGGGTCTAGTTGATGCTGTTGGTGGTCTCTCTCGGGCTGTAGCAATTGCAAAACAGAAGGCCAATATACCTCAAGAAAAACAGGTGCGTTATAAGCAAATCTTTTTGTCTGCTGTTAAAACAGCTATTTCAGTATGAGCACATAGATTGTAGTGCTGTGCAGTCTGAAGCATGATTGTCAAATCTATATATCAGTTTATGCATTGGAACTTTGTCAAGTGTCTTTCAAGTGAAATTTTGGAACTCTCTTGGGAACCTCAGGATCTGAATTTCTTGATCATCCAAGAGAGAGCTGGTGAATTTTCCTGCCAAAACCAGGTTCTAGATAATCTCAGTTGCATATGTCATCAATTAAGAAATAGAACAATGAGGAAGTTGCCACAACTTTGAGATAAAAATGAGGTGAGACATGTAGTCAAAGGAGAATACCTGAGAAAATTACATCCTAGGAATAGTCTACTCTCAACTTTCTTTTTGAGAAATAAAACCAAAAAAAAAAAAGTTGAGAGTGGACCACTCCTAGGATGTAGTGGTCTACTCACGACTGCAAGATACTTTAATCTATGTTGCGGTCAAGCAGCAGATTTAGCTTTGTTTTTGTGCACTCTGCGCCACTTTTCAATGTTATAAATTGTAATGGATTAAGAACAGCATATTTTGGAAATCTAAACAAGAGTTTTTGTTTTCATAGTCAGATGTGAACCATCTATGGTACTCATCCTAGGGTCTTTTATTCAGAATAAAGAAATGCATGATGATGTTTGATGCCCAACTAGTTTAGGGTTAGTAATACCTAACAAACCTTGGGAGCTGCTTTGTACTATTGGTTACTGAAAAAGTAGTCAGAGGCGAAAAAGTTTGACTGGGTAAGAAAAAATGCTGTTGAAACTATCTATCGAGTTAATTCCTCCTTTTTCCTTTTGTATGTTCATCTCTTTCTCTATCTTTGTGAAGAGGTTTGTAATGGAGATGAATTTCTTGGTTTTCCTAATAAGTTGTTAAAGCTGCAGGTTTCTGTTGTTGAGCTGTCAAAGCCATCCGCATCCTTACCGGAAGTTTTAAGCGGCATTGGAAGCTCTTTAGCCGGAGCAGATAGAACTTTAAAAGAGTTGCTAAATGACGTGGCATCATCTGATGGAATCCAAGCCCGCATGGACGGGGTCATGTTTGAGAAATTAGGAGGAGCTGCTTACACCAATCCCTTGTTTATGTTGATAAAAGATTGCCTCAGTTCCTTCTAAAGTCAAAGGCTGTATGCTGTTGCATCAGAAATATCTCATTTTATTACTTGCTCGAGCAAAATATTTATACAAGGATCTTACATTTTATTGAGGATGCGGAATTCGGTTTGTTTACCTGAGGACGTTGGTGTTCCGCTTCCAGTCATAAAGCAAAAAATCAGGTACTTACCTCCTTTTCCTTGTATTCAGTATAGAACTTTCGTTTTGTTTTAGTTTTATATCTCGGGGATGAGGAAGTGAGACAGGTAGGTGGTAAACAATAGATTACATTTCCTCAAGAGTTCATAGTGCTAAAAAATATATTTGGCACTATCAATACTTGTAAAAATTATTTGATTCATTTAAGTTACAGTGAGGTATGCAGGTTGGTATATAAGAGCTCTGGCTGATTTGAATTCAGGATGAGTGGTTTCTGGGTTTCAAATTGCTTATCTCAACAAGGGTATGGAGGTACCACATGAATCGGTATCTTGACATTCTGTTATATATAACTACTGTAACTTTGATAACAATTCCACTTTGCACTTCCTTGTAATTCATCCTGTCTGAACAGACAGATCCATGGTGCCAACGGCCATGTATAATACAATTTAGAATTGGAGCATTCTCATTCTCTCTTTCTCCAACTCCTTTCATTTGGTAAATGCAGTAGAGGACTATTGTTGCTTCAAGGCTCAATCTACATACATACAGGTAACAAGTTGGATACCAATTCAAACACGTCTTTATGAACTAGTAATAGAAACTAGAAAGCTTTCATAGCATGACGAAAAAGAACCATTCCTCCCACCTCCCGGCTTCATGAAAAAAGAAAATGAAAAACCACAGCCACCACCTAGGGCTTCTGCTCACCTTCTTTCCCTGAGAAACGAAACAGGTTATATGTTTTCAAGGAGTGGTGTGAAGATAAATTTCGTGTGTTCTTTGACCATGATATATGGTTATTAGATCTAGCTCTCTTCATCCAAATTCGGGTGAACTTCACTTAATCATAGTTACAAGCAAATTGTCACTAGTTAATAATTTAATTAAAAAACACTAGCCAAATAAACATTAATGAGGGAGATACATCCATTCCATCAACAACACAAGCGAAGTAAACTATTTCAATATTGCAATTCACACCTCGTCCAAACAAAGTTTAATCACAAGTGAAAGGTTTTTTGAACAATGAACTAGCATGAACAAGCCCCTTGCCTATATTGCCTACTGATTCCTAATACTATGTTCTTTCAAAAAATTAAGATTCCAGAGATAAAGACTTAAAGGGTCGCTTGGACTTTTTTTGTTTTGTTTTTGGTCGACAAGGGAAAATTATATTCAACCAAGTGAGTAAACTACATCTGCTAGTTCATATGTACCCTAGAACTAGATCTTAATATTTAAATAACTTTATCCTCGCAGTTTTCACTTAAAAATGAATAAATAAAACTGCTGTTGTCCATAATTAAAGTTGGAGTTGCTAGCTTATATATATAGTTAGAATACTCTATCTCATCGACGCCATTGCTCTAATTAAAGAATGTTGGAGGTCAAGAAAATAAATAACATAAGAAAAAAACAAAAAGGAAAAAAAGGTTAAAAACCATATCTAAATACAATTTCAAGACATAGGAAAAGAAAAGGAATACTGCAAGGTCAATGACCCTATTTTGTAACGCCTCTTTTCCTTGAATTTGAACCTTGTCGACCACTGGAGAATTAAGTGATTCTTTAGCTTGGATATATCGATAAGTGATGTCATCATTATTGGCGTTTTGTTGATTGGAGTTATTATGAAACATAAACTTGTCTCTTGGCTGCTCACTCTATCTCTATAAATAAACCCACCTTGAGCCTCTAGTGATGACACAGTAAATAAAAAACTTCAAGGCAAGCCCTTGCCAGTTTTCCTCCTTCTGCAGGGAATCCAGAATTATATAATGGAGGTCCCAACCTTTGTCAACAAGTTTTTTGTTTCATATAGAGAGTGGATTAGCCATTACTTCACCAGATGATCAGCAGGTGGAAGTGGAAGAGCTTAGGCCTGTAGTTGAAGCTGCTAATACTGGAACCAATAATTTCGATTGGTCGACGCTATTCATGGCATTCTGTTTAACATCAGGAGTTGAGATAGCTCTTTATTCTCTACAAGCAGCTGGAAATCATGATCATAACTCTCTTCCTTTGTGTTTCCAGTTGTTGTTATTTTCCATTTTACTTGCCTTTGCGTTACTCTTCGTGGGTAGATTTATAAAGTGCAATTACCCTGCTGAATCCGAATTCCTAGAGCGGGCAGGTATTTTATTTGCGACTACAGCATTCTACCTTGCCATGACAATGCCATTGTCGTTATTTCTCAAAGGTTGCTCTTGGGGCCTCTATCTCTTCTCCTTGCTTGCTATTGCTATCTGCAACCGTTCCTAGTGCTCTAGTCAAATTTTCTCTTTAGTTATACTATTTCCATTTCTTGCTATTGCTATCTTTGGGTAAATAAACGTTGTTGTTAACCTATGTGGGATATCATCATGTAATAAATATTTATCTTTCTCATATGTTCTTTTTAACATTTAATTAACATGTCAGCAAATATCATCTCCCTCGAGTTTTATAAGTTCAATTTATCTTTGCTTTTCCGTTATCAATTTTATCGTCTGTGTAAACTCCTTAAAAGTGATAAGTGGACTGGTTCGTCTTTTTTTGTATTTAATATTAATTAATTAAAAGCATTCACTCCAACTTGATTGGCCTCTCGGTGGGATATTCTTTTATTGTTCAAAAAGCGAGAATTAACAGTTTGATATGAAGCGTATAGTATTCTTTTAATGTTGGTTGACTTCAAGATGCTAAACTTTTGGCCTGCCCGCAATAAATAAAAATATAATTTATTGTGTCACTCCTAATTATTATAAATTATTAAAATATTACAAAATGAAGTGCAAATACTTAGTACTCGTTCGATAGTGTCTTTCAATTTATATGACACCTTTCTTTTTAGTTTGTCCAAAAATAATACTTAGAAAAAAATTAACTTCAAAATTACTTTTTATCGTAAATGAAATGATTTATAATCACACAAATGTCTATAGTTTGTTTTAGACTACAAGTTTCAAATTTAAAGTCTTTTTTTCTTCTTAAGTTTGTGTCAAGTTAAACATTGTCACATAAATCGTGAACGATACTTCGTAATTCTTTTACTGGTCTAATATCTCAAAATAAATTTTCTTATTTACTTTTAATATTTTAAAAAAGACAATTATTAAACACAATAAATGGGACTAACATAAATTGAACTGAGAGAAAGATTTATGGTCCGGTCCTCCTGTTTCATTTTACTTGGTTCTCGTATTAAAAATAAATATTTCATTTTAGTTGTTGATTGTAACAATTCAAGAGAGTTTCATTATTTTTTCTCATACTATCCTTACTATTAAATTACTACCTAAAATAGTAAAATTAAAATTTCAAAATATTATTAATCAAATTAATTTAATAAAACACACATCGAATTAAAATTTTCTTCAAAGACTGCCAAGTGCCAAGCAACAACAAACGGAGAAAATAGTAGTATTGAAATTGACTACTAGTTGACTAAAGTTGACTTTTTCTATTAATGAGTTATTCTTGGATAAGATTTAGTACTAAATAATTTATATAAACAGGAGATGTGCATAGTTTTATTTTGCTGTCGTAAAGTTTGATGAACTATGTATTAAGAGAGCATTTATCAAATTGTTAGGTTAGTGATAATCTAAGGGATCGTTTGGTTGGGAACAAGTTATCTCAAAGTTAATTATTTCGTGATTAGCTATTCTGGATAAATTATTCTATCATGTATATTGGATAACTTATCACATCACTATGATATAAATGATTGGATAAGTTATCCCAAACTTTACAACCAAACAAGACATTAAAATTTTATCGCTGAACTACTATTTATTTTTATCTCTCACACCAACCAAATCTCCCTTAAAAGTTTAATTTAATATAACAGGCTATTTGACTTTGGCATTGACGTGTACAAAATTGGATAAATTTCGAATTGGATAAGGGATGCGAAGGCCGCGGTAACTTTGCTATGCATGTTTGATGTTCACGCTGGCGAGCTTTCCCACGGCGGCGGCGGCGATGTCCTGCTGCCGCCGCCGCCAGCCCCATTTTCAGACTGTCACTTTTAGTCCGAAAACCAACAAAGTCACGTTGGCAATTCCAAAATCGGCAGAAATTAAGGATCCATTAACACTGTCCGAAGAGATTACCCAACTGTGTGAATCCCAAAGCTTATCGGAAGTCTTCCGTACATTTGAAGAATACCTCGACAATGACTTTTACCACTCCTCTGAAAAATCCGAGGCATTAGGCGTACTCTTACATGCCTGTGGTAAACACAAGGACATTGAAACGGGTCGTAAGGTCCATGAAATGGTTAATTCGTTGACCCGATTGAAAGATGACGTTATACTCTGTACACGGCTCATCACAATGTACTCGATGTGTGGGTATCCTTCCGATTCTCGCTTCGTTTTCGATCAGTTACGAAACAAAAAACTGTACCAATGGAATGTTCTTATGAGTGGGTACACAAAGAATGAGCTTTGGTTTGATGTTATTTGTTTGTTTATTGAGCTGATGATTTCAACCCAGGAGGATAGGCCAGACAATTTTACCTTTCCTTGTGTTATTAAGGCTTGTGGAGGGGTTCTTGATGTGGGTTTGGGGGAAGCCATTCATGGGATGGCATCAAAGATGGGTTTGGTTAGCGATGTCTTTGTAAGCAATGCGTTAATTTCCATGTATGGGAAGTTTGGTCTTGTTGAGGAAGCTATCAAAGTGTTTGAGCATATGCCTGAGAGGAATTTGGTTTCCTGGAATTCAATTATTTCTGGGTTCTCAGCAAATGGATATATTGAGCAAAGTTTTGATCTTTTCAGAAATATATTTACTGGGGATGAAGTTCTCGTTCCAGACACGACTACCATGGTTATTATGCTGCCAATATGTGCAGGAGAAGAGGAAGTGGAATTCGGGAAGATTATTCATGGTTTAGCTGTAAAGCTAGGACTAGCTAACGAGTTAACAGTGAATAATTCTTTAGTGGATATGTATTGCAAATTTGGGTACTCTGCTGATGCACAAATTCTGTTTGAGAAAAATGAGAGAAAAAATGTGGTCTCTTGGAACTCAATTATCGGGGGTTATTCAGGTGAAGGAGATGCTAGAGGAACATTTCATCTTATGAGAAGGATGCAAAGTACCCGTGAGTATGTGAAGTCGAATGAGGTCACTCTATTGAATGTTTTGCCTGTGTGCCTAGAAGAGTCAGAGCAGTTGATAGTGAAAGAACTGCATGGGTACTCGCTTAGAAATGGTCTTGAATACCATGAGTTGTTAACAAATGCATTTATAGCTGCCTATGCGAAGTGTGGATTGGTCAGATATGCTGAGCTTGTATTCGATGGAGTGGTGAATAAGACAGTAAGCTCTTGGAATCCACTGATAAGTGGCTATGCTCAGAATGAGGATCCATCCAAGGCTTTGACTCTGTCCTCTGAAATGATGGATTCTGGCTTGCTTCCTGACTGGTTCACTATTGGTAGCCTTCTGTTTGCTTGTTCCCACTTAAAACTGCTACGTTGTGGTGCACTAATTCACGGTTTTGTGATTAAAAATGGTCTAGAAACAGATGTGTCTACAGGGGTTTCCCTAGTTTCATTTTATATGAATTGTGGAAAACCAGAACTGGCACAATGTCTGTTTGACAGGATAGAAGATAAAAATGTGGTATCCTGGAACGTGATGATAGCTGGTTATTTGCAGAATGCACAACCAGATAAAGGCTTATGTCTGTTTCGTGATATGGTATCTCGTAGATTCCAACCTGATGAAATTTCTGTGACAAGTGTATTAGGGGCTTGTTCAACATTGTCTGCTGTCAGGTTGGGGAAAGAAGTTCATTGCTTTGCATTAAAAACTAACCTTATAGAGGATAGTTTTGTCCATTGCTCAATCATAGACACGTATGCAAAATCTGGATTCATTGGAACGTCCAAGTATGTTTTTGACCACATTCCGCTCAAAGATGTAGCATCATGGACAGCTATGATTACAGGATATGCAGTTCATGGACTTGGAATGGAGGCCATCAAGCTATTTCAGGAAATGCAAAAATCGGGCTTCAACCCTGCCAGCTCGACATATGTCTCTATTTTAATGGCATGTAACCATGCCGGGCTCATTGAAGAAGGTCGACAATATGTTAGAGAGATGCAGATCTTGCACGGTGTAAAACCTGAATTGGAGCATTATGCATGTGTGATTGACATGCTGGCTCGTGCTGGACAGTTTGATGATGCCTTAAATCTCATGGCTGAGATGCCTATGCAGCCAGATACTCAAATTTGGTGTTCGTTGCTCAATTCATGTATAGTTCATGCCCAGTTAAATCTTGGGAAGAAATGTGCTAAGAAGTTACTGGAACTAGAGCCAAAAAGAGCAGAAATTTATGTTTTAGTATCCAATTTTTTTGCCAAATATGGGGACTGGGATTCTGTTAGACAATTGAGGCAAAAGATGAAAGAATTAAACTTGCAAAAGGAAATTGGTTGCAGTCGGATTGAAATAGGAGGAAAAAGCTACAACTTTGCTGTCGGCAATATGCTTTTCAAGCCATAAAGCTCAAGTGAAGATTGATGTGCCCAAAGGAAAACAAGTGAATTGGTTAGTACCTGAGATGAAATGGTGCTTCAGCATTTGAACAGAGGAAAAAGAATAAAATTGAGGTAGCTGCAAGAAACTGTTCAGAATCACTTGTGACTTGACTCACGTTCTTCTTGTTGATGACTCAAAATCTTTCCTCAAGGAAAGCAGTTCACAAATTACCTCAATGTTCTTAAGTTAGTGCCCACAATGATTGTTAGGGAGATTATCACAAGGATTGGAATAAGAGGCGCTCTCACACATTTTTGAAAATGGTTTCCCTGGATACATGGATGAGTCGATTTGACCTGCTTTTGTTAGCCACCCTAATTGTTCGGATGTACATATCAAGTGGAATCATATTATTTATACTTTGGCTTGTGTTATGATATTCCTTATGAGCAATTGGTGCTTGATTTCAAGAATGACTCCTCCAGTGAAGATGTTTAAGTTTTCAAAGAATCATCTGAAGAGCAGTGTGGTAGAAGATGTTCTGAAACTTAAGTTCAGTGTGGAATTTCATCTCTCAAAAAAGATGAGAAAAACAAGGTTGATATTCCAATAGCCAAGAATTCCATGGTAGTCTTATTCACCCTTCCCTCACGATACTACTTGGTTATCGGTTACCTAGGAGTATTTAGTCTTGCAAGTTGGTCCTTGTTGATTCACACGAGATGTAAGCTAGTGATGCTCTTGGCTACTAGACTCAACATTCGGGTTGTTTCGGCTACCACCCTCTATGCCTTGTGGTAATGATTCCTCTGGCAGTACGACCTTTACTACAACTATGTTGTCCATAGATCGTGGATTGGTATTCACTTGACTGTCTATGGTTTCATTGCATGTGGTCGGAGTAGAAGTTCTACATAAATGTATGTCATGTTATTTAGAAAATTTTCCATTAACCTTGTACATTTTTGTTGTAGAGAGAGGAATCTGTCATTGAGTTTAGGTGCTTGTTTTTCACATGCTGGAGCCCCTTGGTTGGTGCTTCTCAGTATTCTATGTTGTTCATATGTGAACTTTGTTTTGTTAGGTGTAAAGAGAAATATGAGATCTATATAAATATATCACCATGTTATTAAGAAATATATACAACTTCACAAATTGTATGAAAATATTTTGACATCCACTTAGTTAAGTTTTAGTGAATGGAGTTACCAAATATATCTAGTGATGGGAATTAGTAGGTAATAAAGGATGATCAAGATACATACAAAATGATCTGTACACCAACATAACACAAACAAAAAAAGAAATTAAACAAGAATATATATAACTTAATTAAATAAATTTAAGTTGTTTTATTACTAAAACGCGTAGTATTAAGTACGTTAATTAATATGTTATTTATGAGGTTAAGCTAAACTAAATGTGGTCCGTCTAAAAAAGAGTATCATAAGCATACCTAGAATTATTGTCATTTAAGATATTTAGGTTACTAAATTATTACATGATTGTGTATTCATAGTTTTAACAAAAAGAGTTTTCCCCTGACGATCAACACTTAGTTTATCATCCACAAAATATAGAGGTTGTACTTTCTGCATAATTTTATTTAGCTTGGACTGGTTGACAGTAGATGTGCTACTTCATTTCCTTATCGGACGTTATGCCTGATCACTGGATTCTTCAATTGTGCATCAATAACCTGCAATCATACATAATATTCGCATAGGTTTGGTTGCATTAATTAGTTAATATATTTAATTACTTTCGTTGAATAAGTTTCGATTTTCAATGGAATCAAGTTGTGGATATATAATTGCCATTTTCAGCCTTTCTTTTAAGGCTAACTAGGAGTCCTTCGGGTTTATTTTAATTGTCGTGCTGTTTAATTATTTTAATTGTCTTAAAAGTAATAAACAATAATTATTTAGCATATATAATCTAATAGACATGAGCCATGAGGGAGTAAGATAACCTACTTCCCCATGCATTCTCTTTCTTCTGCACTGCATGATTGCATATCAGGCGATTTGGTAGGATATTTGTGCTAATAGTTTGGCTTGTTGATATCGATTTTTAAATATTTATTCATCAACCCTAATTAATAAGATATTGATTGATTCAATATTAATCAATAAGATATACTAGGTACCTGCACGTCAAAAACTTTAATTAAATATTGTTTAAGAAAATTGAACATCATTTTAAGGAGATCAACTTTTCAGTTAGAAAAACTCACAAAGGCCCCTATAAGTCCAGGGGCGGATCTAGTGTATGTTGAGGGGTTCACCCGAACCCCCTCGGCAAAAAATTAAATTGTATATATAAGGTAGATTTTCTATATTTATGTACAGATATTAGGTTTGAACCTCCTGAACCATAAGTGAAAGGTAGCTCAGTGGTACTACACTCTTTAAAAGAACCCAGTGCCCCAGGTTCGAACTTTCGAAGTGAAAATTCTAGATCCGCCACCGCCTATAATACAAGAACTTACTCATTTAATTGGAGTGACCTATCTATCTTTATTTTTTTGTATTCATTACTTTCTTCAAGAATGAGAAAATCGAGTTCCGATGGGTTTCTGAATTCTTCTTTTCTGTTAAAGTTTCGACAAATGCATATTGTATGGTGTATTATCATCTATGATGAATAAACGTACATTAACTAAGTAAAGGTGTTGCTTTAGTATTTCTAAAGTATTTTATATATATATATATATATATATATATATATAATTAAAAAAAATCTTAAAAAATTAAGTTAAACTAATAAAAAAATTAAGTAATACGTATCCTGCTTAGTTAAGCCTTTAACTACAATAAACCTGTCTTATGGTTAGATACTACTAAAAATTCTCTTACATTATTGTTAATGATGATTTGATTATCTTGGGGAACCTATTGCTTCCCTCTTATTTCTATTTAAATTTAATTAAAAACTTGTATTGCCGTTGGAAAAAGAAAATGTTTATGGTGCCAGCACTCAAAGGTGTGGCGTAGTTGTTAATGAAGTGGCTGAGAATATTATGTTGGAGACAAAAAACACTAGGGGATTAATTGGTGTGAGATATAAGGTATAAGGTATAATAGTATAAAATGCAGGATTATTTTATCCTGCGTTTGGTTGGAAGTATTAATTAGTCCTGAGATTATTTATTCCACCATTTATACCATAGTGATGGGATAAGTTATGTCATATACATGGTGGGATAACTAATTCCGGATAACTTATTCCTAACCAAACGACCCTAGGTGATTTTTTTTCCATTTAGGGCATGTTTGGAAAGCCACTTTGGTAATTGGATTTGGTGTAATTGAGTGTAATTACACGGCCTGACATGTTTGGTTGGCCAGGTAATTACTTGGTCAGCAGGTAATTTGGTGTAATTGGCAGGGGGTAATTACACTCTCTAATTCACAGCGGGAGCTGTAAATTGCTGGTAATTACATAGTGTAATTAAGCTGATTACTTTCTAATTTCGTCCTTTTATTTCTATTTTTATTTTTTCATTTTAATTTATTTTTTTATTTCTATTATTTTAAATTCTTTTTTATTTTTATCATTTTAATAATTTTAAAAAATATATTTTTTATTTTTTTATTATTTATATTTCATTTCCTTCTCATTTTCAAATATTTACTTCTTGTGATTCCATGTAATTGTTCGTATTATCTATTTTATGTTTATTTTTTTCATTTAGCATAATTTAGTTAATATTCTAATTTTTAAATTAAAGTAGAATTCATTGTTGAATAAGGTTATATACTTACGTTTTTCTTTTCTTTTGAATCATATTTAGATACGACATATTTAAATTTGACATAAGAGTATTATGTAAATTTTTTTTTGTTTTGAATTTTGAACTTATGTTATATTTTCAGTTCCAATTTATTTGTTTTACTAGTATTGACTTGATATTTCATATTCTAAGTCATTCATTTTTTAGTTAAAATTGATAGATTATCTTTTTGTCAAATATTTTAATAATTTTATAACATTATATTTATAATATTAATTTTTTTTGTTAAATATGCATTTCATGATGTTCTTAAAAATTATGTAATTTAAGTTTTTATGATTAATTTAATTAAAATATACTAATTTAAAAAATATAAATTTATTTTTTTAATAATATTAGTTAAGAATATATATTTATTAATTAATATATTTTAAAAGACTATATATATATATATATATATATATATATATATATATTAAATATTTAATCTAATATCATTTATAAAGGCCCTTATTTATTTAGTATAAATTTTTAGTTTTTGATAATTAGCTTTTATTTTAAAATTTTAATATAACCATGTGATTACACTTGTGCAATCAAACAGTACACTTGTAATTACACTGTAATTACATTGTGGCAACCAAACAGATCGTTGTAATTACTAGGCTGTGTAATTACTAGGCTGGTAATTACTATCCTAGTAATTACATCAATTCAATTACCAGGTGGCTTTCCAAACAGACCCTTATCTAAGCTTTAGTATTACTAGGCTGGTAATTACTATCCTAGTAATTACATCAATTCAATTATCAGGTGGCTTTCCAAACAGACCCTTATCTAAGCTTTAGTGGATAGAGTTATTTACTACCTATTGTCTTGCCTGATGAAAGGCGACAAATATCTCGTGAAATTAATCGAGGTGCACACAAGCTACCCAGAACATGACAGTTATGAAAAATAAAAAAAATGCTTATGGTGCCTTCATTCACTTGTTTTGTTACTTGGTAACCGTTCAACATAAACGTGGTATTGTTTCACATTTCCCTATACATGTTTTCTGAATCCCAAGAACTCAAAGTGCCTCTACTACCTCTACGTGTCTGAAAGTTCCTGAAAGTGAAACTCCTCTTCCATCCCCTTCTTTTTATGTTAAAAAAAATTAGGGTAATATATATATAAATTGAAAAAAATGCCACTATATATAACTCAACCTTAGTCCTTGAGTAGCTGCATTTGAAAATTAGCACAGCTTTCATCGGAAAAAAAAAATGGATTCTTCAGCTGCAAATTCTGTATCAAACTCCCCCATTTCCTCCGCTCCTCAATCTCCGCCGCAACAACATCAGGTTCCTCCTCCCCTAAGTGCTCATTCATTTTCCCTCTTTTTTATCGCCATTCAAGAGTACTACTCCTCTGTTCTAAATTAATTGACCTGTTTTGACTTGCACGAAGTTTAAAAAAATAAGAAGATTTTTTAATCTTGTGGTCTAAATATATGTTAAATTTACCTAAATGTCCTTTTATCCGGTAGGTCAAACAAATTGAAATGGGGATTATTATTTACGTCTGCGTTTTCTTTTCTTTTTTTCTATTTTTGTTTGCTGTAGGAGGTCCCAACCCCAACTGTTCCTGAAGATGTGAAGAAGGAAGTGATCGAAGATCCTTTTGAGTAAGTGTATATCTACGTTTTCTTGTATAACTGCTTTGTAATTTATTTTTTAAATTTTTTTGTTGAATTGTTTGTTTGGCGTGGAATCTTAGTTGGCTGCCTGAACTTTTACTTTGTTGGTGAGTGTTTGATCCTCCACTTTGTAATCCCATCCCCATTTCCCTTTCCCCTATCCCCAATTTTATTTTATTTTAAAAAAAGAAGTGTCTGTTTGGCCTTTGCTTTGATTTTTAAATTTACTGTATAAATGGTGATTTCATGTTCCTAACTGCAATTGACAGCATTTAAGAGATTTCTTGCTGCAAGTTACCAGTTTCAAAAAAAAAAAAAAGATTTCTTGTTGTTAATTCCTTCATATAAGAATGTCTCTGCAAGGAATAGACTCGTAAAGAATTATTTTTACCTCTTCATATAAGAATGTCAATAGACTCGTAAAGAATTATTTAACAGCCTCTCTACCTTCACAAGGTAGGGGTAAGCTTGCGTATACACCACCCTCCCCAGACACCAGGTATCTTGTTGTTGTTGTAAAATAGGAAATAAAATATACTTATGGCTCATAGTCATCTGTTCAAATGTTATGTGGCATTCTTTTGTGAGTTACTTATCGCCTATCGACGTTGCCCTTCTAACATAAATGATGGGAAGATACAAAGATGGGGCACAACGAGAATATTATTGACGTGGCAGTTAGGGTTCAGCTGGTAAATATGCTAATAAAGGAAATGTATCATAACACACTTCCGATAGCAATAGTTATTATGGAAGGTGTTTGGAAAATTTGATTAATGAAAGCATGCACGGGTTGTTAAGGTAAGGGGGAGAAACAATCACACGAGAGTTTTATAAGTCCTTTGGAGCACAAATGAAGTTATGTTGGTCTTCTTGTGAAGATTGCCTGGAGAGTATCTGGCATCATGTGCAACAGCCAGATTTGAAAGAGTAAGATGCTTAATTGATTCTCTTGTAAGGTAGCAATTGAAAAGTAAAATCTGTTGGCTACTCTATTATCTGCTCCCAATTTAGTGACCTATGTGCAAAGTGAATTCAGTGTTCAAAACTACAATTTTTCGGCGAATCCTCAGAATATATACATGCTCAATATTTAATGAAGGTAAATTAGTGTTTTAGCACTTTAACTGGAATAACAACTGCTTCTCACGGCATCTGTTAAGTGCATGCTTATAAGAGAATCTCTTGAATTATCCATTTTAGATAAATTGGTAAGCAGATAGATACTTTCTATGTTAGTTACCAGTTTCAAAAAAAAAAGGATACTTTCTATGTTTTATGAATCAAATAATGAATGAACTATGCATTATTATTTCCACAAATCTAGATTTTCTGGGCTTACCGGTTTGTTAGTAGTATAGGGATAAAGAGGTAAAAATATAGTTAGAACAGTCGTGTCTAAGTCCTTTCTTCTCGGTTGTGGTCCATTAGAACAATCACGTTAAATATGTAAGCATATTTGAAATGCTTTTAAGGCTTTAGGCTCTTCTACTACTTGAAAAGTTATGCTAAAGCTTTCTGCAAGTCGAATAATACCTAAAAAGATGTCTTGGACAATAGATGGATTCAGGTGTCACATTGGGGGTCTCAACGTGCTTAACCAAAAAGTATAGATCCAAGTGCTCGAGGATATTGTGGATTAGGCAGGGCAAGGAAAGAAAAGCTTTGATAGGAGAAGAATGTGAAACCCTTCCCACGTGGGATATTTTAAGGAACTGTTGATTGCTTTATACGGCTTTGAGTCTTCTGCTAATTAAAAACTTAACCTAAACTATTAATGTGAGCAATGACGGAAATCAGCACATGGTTTGGACTACTCGCTAGCCCAGATTGTTACAAAAGTCTGCTTATGAGTTAAATTGATGCACAATGCTTTTCTATCTCCTAGTTCACAGTCTTTCTGTGTATGGAGAAAGATTATCTTACTTCCATTCTTGTCTATTATTAGACGTAATACACTTTCCTTTGATTGTAATATACTTTGTCCAGTATTCATTATTTCTATAATACCATACTACTTCAAAGGACAAAACCTTAAACCCCTCAAAAACCAGGTCTACCTTTATTTTAGACCCAATTTTCTCGTAACCACAGTAATATCAATTGTTCCCTTCATATCTATGCACAACTTGTTATGTATCCATTATTGTATAACACATCTAAGTTTTCATGTTAGGCCATCCCTAACTGGACCTTGTCCGTCCTTTCTGTAATAAAAAATTATATCTGTTCATGATGCTGGTAGCTGTGTAATAAAGTATGTTTTTCATCCTTTACGTGTTAATATCTTGTATGCGGGTTTTTTGGTGATAGCTAAACTCAATACTAGTAGTTTTGTACACTCTTGCAAGATCTGTCATTTTGTGACCATTGATCTGAGCATGTTAACACTACCCTATCTGATTATGCTAGTTATGTGGACTGGGCTTTTGGTGGTGCTAGTGGGAAAGTCTTCGCTGGGCCATTTACTGCAATTAAAATTTACTTGGAAATTCTTATTAGCTGTTCCACATGTTCAAACTTTAACTTTATTTCTATTTCCAATCAAAATTGTATTCCAATTTGAGCTTTTGATTTGCTACAACAAGGCATGAGAAAATGTAATATTGAAAGAAAAGGTTTTTTTGGTATGCTTTTATTGAGAGTTATTAGTTGTCCGTGATGGTCAATCTCAAGTCTATTAAAGGAAACAAAAAACTACTTAAGTCTATAGTACTGATAAAGGGGAAAAAAACAAAAGCAAGACTATATATCCTGCTACAGCACTACTTTTAAGTTCTGCTCAAGTCTTCTATCTATATAAATGTAATCTGAACTCGATGGAGGTCCTAACTCCCTATCTGTTTTCATGCTGTGGTGTAGTGCTATGGAGAGTGAACAGGTTGAGAAGTTCAAGAGGATTGAAGTTGAGGCGAGGAAATATTTAATGTCCAAGTACTTTTCAGACAAGACTATTTTTGGAGGTAAATAGTCCGTGAAAGCTCTATAATGAGGTCAATTTTACTGAGTATTAAACCACAATGGTTGTTTTTTTCTTGGTGTTGTAGGTGGATTTTATGATTATTTTGTATGTCGTGGAACTGCATTTACTTGAGGGATACTCCTATGAACATTCACATGTTTTAGAGATATATTTGTTTATTGGTTCCCCCACCATCCCTTGCCTAATTTAAGGATCACTTAAAAGTTTAAGTGATATGGAGATTCTCACGTTAGTTGCAGTGCTTAACTTTTAAGTCCTTGACTCCTTTGATGCATTTGACCTTGAGAATTAACTATTGTAAACTAATTCTAAACAAGATTTAAGGGCTTTTAACAATATCGGCCTTTTTTTTCATAAAATGTAAAGCTAAATCATTGGAAGACACTAGTGGTTTACCAGGACATCTAAGATTACCTTAGTTGCGCCATTCTCTATCATCTGCTTTTTAGCGAGCTACAAGTTATTGGGACACAGACTAGACAGTGTGCACAATCAACAAGTAAGTGGGGAAAAAGTAGAAGTAGGCATATTAGAATAACCAGTTATAAGCCAGATTAATTGAGGGGTAGTATCTATATTGGAGAAATTCATGCTTTCACAATTAAGTAAAGACCAAATGCCTAGCTCTCCCTTAATTATTACTGAATCAGTCTCTTCTTTTGTTTAACTAACTCTAACCTATGGCATCCAAGGCCCAAGGATGTGGCCTAGTGGTCAATGAAGTGGGTTGAGAACCATGAGGTCTCAGGTTCAAATCCCATGAGAGATAAAAATGATTTCTTCCCATATGTCGTAGCCATGACAGGTATCTCATGGAATTACTCGATGTCCGCGCAAGCTGTCCCGGCCACCACAGTTATAGAAAAAGAAAAACTAACTATAACCTATGGCCTCTATAAATGTCTTATTGCGAACTCAGAACTGGCATGTCTGAATAACCTTTTTCCTATAGGTATGAGTCGTGAGTCTGCTACATAAGAGGGTATTGTCACTTCGTGTGCACCAGGAAAAGGTTATTACTATGTCATATAGTGTTGGGGTTGCAGTTGTATCCCGAGGAATTTCTTAGGTCAATTGCAGTTTTATATTAGTCAGATGTACCTGAAGGGACAATTACAGTTGGCATTAATTGCTATGAACTATTTCGGTTGAAACCATTGATTAGTTTTTCCTTCCCCGAAGTAGCAACATGATCATGATCACCTTCACTGTGACAACTGTCTGCAGGAAACATCTTTGATGTCAAAATGGGTATAAATGGAGAGCAAGTAAAAGTAAGCAGGTATGTAAGTTTTTACCATATAAAGGATATATACAGCATGTTAATTGAAATGTATGTGTTGTGTTGTTGCCTCAACAGCTCTTTTTTTGCCAGGTTTCCTGGGTACCAGTCATATGCAGATCCCGCTAATTTTAAGGATGATAGCAGCAGCGACTCAGTCTCTACAGTGGAAACTCCATCCCAGAGTTCTAATGGGCAGCAGCAACCTTCCCAAAAGGGCTCCCAATCTTGAAATTTCTTTCATTCGATAGCGTCCTCTTAATCAGTAGAAATCTCCTGGACTTATGTTAAATCTGAAAATGTTCAAGTACATCAACTAGCAACGTCGAGAAACTTGTGTAATTTCTAGCACTATCTGTGGAAAAAGGTACTTAACTTGCTTTGGATTGAGGCATGGTTGTGTTGTTATTATTGTTGTTGTTTATAGCATTTGGAGCGCTGGTTGGTTGGTTGTCCCTAACTTAGGGTGTGTGTTATTTACAAAGAAAAATGTTTTTCATGAAAAAATGTTTTCTTAGAAATATTTTCAAGATAATAAGTAGGTTTTGGAAACATGGGAAAATTTCTTAGAAGGTGTTTTTCAGAAAAATATGTGGGTTTTTTACTTTTTTTTTCTGTGTTCGATACGTATGCAAAAAAATATATTATCTTAAAAGTATTTGTATATAATCTAGCAAAAGATATTATCCTAAAGTCAACTTACTCATTTTTAAGGAACTTTTTTTTTCTAGAGGAAATATTTTTCAAAATTTTTGACCAATCGAACATGAGAAAATTAGAAGAAAACGTTTTCCTCTGTAAAAATTCTTTTTACTAATTGTTCTGGCTTGAATAATATGATGTCGTTGTTTTTTAGAAACCATTGATACTTGATACTATGAAGAATGCAGTGAATATTAGTCGACCTCAGTTTTTTTAAGCGCTTATGGCTAAAAGAAAGGGTACCGCATGAGGATTTATGGTATCCACCGGTTAAAAATCTTACCATATTTGTTTACCCAATTAATTTAGTTTAGTTGCATTAAGCACGTTAGGAGTACTCAAAGTTCCAGCTGTTTCAAAAGTTGTTGAAAGTTGAAACAGAAATGAACAAGAGAGAGACGAGGAGGAACCAAGAGGATTGGATAAAAAGTAAAACCTTTACATATGCCTTGTGTTAATATCAAACTGATGATAGTATGATATGTTGTCGCATGCATATATTTTTATAACCTAATTATGGTTAACTAATATGCTTTTTAGCTTATTTATCACTTAAGTTTCAGAATGAGCAGGAGTTCACTTAATTTTCACTTCTCTTTTGCAATTCTGCAATGAAAATGTACATCCAATAGCCCTTCAAAGCTTATATTAAACAAAGACTCCTACTTCTTTTCTTTTGAATTGAGAAATTTGAAACTTTTACCTTATACTCCATATATCATGCCTGGAGAGCAAGAAAACACTAATGCAATAGTTAGAGACTTATAGTTTGGTGGAGAAGTATGTACGTAGCCCTAATCCGAATTCATATCGGGCCGGTTTCCTAAATGCTTCGGATCCTAACAATGCCTATTATCAGCACCATTTGGTTGACATGACGACAGTCCTGGAGCGGTGTCTGCATCGGTTGGAATGGGAGAGGTCACAGGAGATGGCTAGGCAGAAAGCTGAAGATGAGATAGAACAGGAGAGGTTGCTGATGGCTATGATTGATTGGCATAATTTTGTTGTTGTTGAGACTATAGATTTCGCTGATAATGAGGATCAGGATTTACCTCCGTCTATGACCCTCGAGGAAGGATACAAGGAGGAGCAAGATGCCAGCATTGGACCAAGAAGAGTATGTTGAGCCGGTGGGAAATGGAGATGGATGACGAAGAGGTGCAGCTTGTCGAAGAAGGTATAATGGGAGCTGAGACCATGGCAATTCCAGAGGAACAAGACCCACCAGTGTGGATCGCGAAGAACTGGAAGAGGCCTGAACAGAGGATCCCGGCAGAAAGGGACCCGACTAAGTATGTTGTCTCTCCTATAACTGGTGAGTTAGTACCTATTAATGAGATGTCTGAACATATGGGGATCTCTCTCATAGATCCCAAATACAAGGAACAGAAGTAGAGGATGTTTGTAAAGATTAGGGAGACAACTCTTGCTTAGAATGATGAGATTTCTAGGAACATTGTCGGACTTGCACGAACACGTCCGGATATATTTGGTACTACAGAGGAAGAAGTTTCAAATGCTGTCAAGGCTGAGATTGAGAAAAAGAAGGAAGAGCCAAAGCAGGTCATATGAAATTGTCACACAGGTAGCATTGGTCGCACTGCAAACCAGGCAATGTCTCAGAACTCTAACCTTCCTGGTCCTCAAGCCTCCTCCATCTCTCAAGCCCGGTCTTCCATCCGTTAGGCCGCTACCTCCCCCTTCTGGACTTGCATATTTCAAGGCCTCCTAATACACACACAGTACTCCACTCCCACCAGTGTGGGTGTCCTCAGGTCTTGCTCCCAATTCCTCCAATGCCACAGATGGGTCAGCATAATCTCGCGGTGGATCATCCACCAATGCCTCCAACAATGGCTATGAATTTACATAATCTTCCTGTTCCACCACCTCCTGGATCACAGTTTATGCCTTTGGGAGCACCTTGACCCTTTGTTCCCCTCCCGATGTCCAAGCCCAGAATGCCTATGGTCCCACCTCCTCCTATGTCCCATGGAATGTTGCCACCACCTCCAGCGAGGAAGCCCCTTCTCTTCCTGAAGAGCCAGAGTTGAAAAGGCAAAAGCTTGATGAGTGTGTTCTCATTCGTGAAGAGCAGTTTTTGGCTCAGCACTCAGGACCTGCAAGGATCAATGTATCTGTACCGAATACTGATGAAGGGAATCTCAAAGGACAAGTTCTGGAAATCACAGTGGAATTTCCTTACGAAACCATTGGCAGTCTACAAACAGAAGCTGAGTGGAAAAGCAGGTTTTCATAAGGACAACTTGTCTCTTGCATACTGTAATTGTTTCATCTAGAGAAACACTCACTCTCTCTGTCTCTGAGAGAACGGGGTGGCAGAAAGAGATGAATGGAGTTCTCGGGCACGGCCTTTAAAGGTTTTCTTTTTTTGGAACTTCTGGCATTATCTAATCCCTATTATGAATTCAAAGGATTCTCCATACTTTGTTCATGTTATTTTGGTGATAATATTAAATATAGGTCTCAATCTTCTAGTATTTCTTTCTGCAGTTTAATCAACTAATTTATCGTTCAAGAAAAGGTATTTATTACTACAAGTTACTATAAAACTCCTACTTTTCCAATTATATGCTAGCATGTATTATATGATTTAGGGATCGGACAATGGCTTTGATTGCTGCATTCATGTTGCCCAACTCTTGCAAGACACCTTACTGAGTGCCACATTTGCAATTTTCTGAACCCTTTTGTTTCGAGAAGAACTTTCTGAACTTCAAAAGATAGTACGACCTATTTCATCTTATTTGAATGTGTGTATCAAGTTTGAGTGGTTTGATTGATTGGAGAGGTTGCTCTTTCCCATTTGTTTTTCCTATACTCGTTTGCTGGTATATTCTTGATCATGGATTAGCTTTTGCAGACTTGTCATTCACACGTAGATTTATATATATTAACTGCAATCTTCTTGTACGCAAGGGAGCATGATTTTGTGCTGGTTGAATCTTGCAGTGTCAGTCAATGTTCCCTTGCAATTCCAATCTTGATTTTTTGCACGGACATAGTAAGTTCTCTGTACTTTTTTTTATAGAAGTACCCTTTGTCATGTTTAACATTCAACTGGCAATCAACTGGTAACCCTCTTCAGGTTGGTTGGGGTGGCCCAACTAAAAAGAATTTTAACAAAATATGCAATCGTACACAGCAAAGGCCTTTGTTTATTTGCCCCAAAACTATAATCCCGTCTATGCATTTTCTATCAGCTGAATTACAGAAACTTGTAACATGATTTCCCTACTGGCAATTTGATCCTGTCTATGCATCCTTTTTTTAACTACCTTTAACCTCTGGCATTTATAAACGGATGATATTGAGAAATCCAAACTGGCGTGTCTGGACAACCTTTTCCTAAATGATATGGATCGTGAATATGCTACCTCTTTTGAGTTTTAAGAGTCTATTATCACTTCACATGCAAGATATTAGTATGTCATGGAGTATTGGGGTTACAATTCTCTCCCTACTATTAATATTTCAGTCAATTGCAGTTTGCATTGATTGGCTAAGAATCATTTCTGGCTAAGATTCTATTGCTGTACCCTTCTTCCCGGGAGATGCTATCTCCGTTTTCAGGCAAAATCAAGACTGGTGCATTCCATTTAAAAGGGAACTTAATGACTGGGACATTGATGGTTACACACAGATGCTCCAACTCCTTCACAACATTCCACCTTTTTGCGCTTCACTAGATCAGTTTAAATGGAATTTACACTACTTTATTAGCATTTCATCTTCTATTACTTATAGGCCTTGGAAAACAATATGGAAGAGGGGTCTCCACCTCTGTAACGGACACATACTTTGTGAGGAAGAGGAGGCAAACATCCAACACACTTCCTTGTTTAGGATTTTGGGTATCAATTGGTGCATGCCATGATCTTTGTTGTAGTTTCTACTTGCTTGGCGCAGGAGAGGCATCGCGTCATCTTTCTTTTTCTGCCTGGAACTCCATTATTGACACTATACTTGAGCTCAATACAAATGAATATTCTTGCTTAGGTTTTGGTGCAACATGGGAGTGGCAAATATGTTGGAGCCGGAAGCCACTCTGTGATGCCCCTTACTACTTTGATGTAAATCTTTTTCCATCCTTCGGCTGGTAAACATTAATAAACTTACTGGATCAGAAAAAGGAAAAAAAATGATGTATACCATTTGTGTGACTGACATTTTAAAAATTTGTAGCTTAAAACATATCATAACATTTGTGCAGTTATAAAAATTTCTCATTAAGGGTAAAATAGAAAGTGTACAGTTAATTGCTTCCCAATTTAGGTTGTCATTTTATTTTATTTTTGGAACAAACTAAAAAGGAAATGTGTCATAAACTAGAACAGAGAGAGAATGTTATACCAGTGGCGAGCAGGTATCTATATTGCTTCAGCAAGTAGTTTCTTTAACAACCCTTCATGGTGTAAGAATGCAGTGAATGTTGCCACTCGGCCTCAATTTGTTAAGCTCACCTTCTTAAATAGGAAATAAAGGAAATGGACATTTTTGTTCATCAATAAATGAAATGTCGTATTTTTCAAAAAGAAAAAAAAAGAAGAGAGTTGTGCATGTGGTATGGATGTGAATATGTATGGAATAGCACATTGCAATATCATTAATTTTCACTATTCAAACTATAATTTACAAGTTGGCAAACTTAAAATAATACATCTGGCTGGACGAGACAAATTCTGCACTTGTCCACGTTTTTAGCCTACAACTAACAAGCTCCATTTAAAATCTCCCCATGATTCTGCAACTTAATAACATTCACTCTTAAAAATATAAACAAATGGAGAACTCCTAATTGTTTTGATAACAGTGGGCTCCAGTACGAAGGTTGAGTTATCCAAACAAACTTCCATAAAGCTTCTCTCCAACCTTGACCAACTAAGCCATCATTCTGTTGGCCATACAGAGACTAAGAGCGCTCTTCAGTCATTCACAACCTGATGGCATTTGGGGGGAGGCGTTCGCTAATTGCAAGCAGTCACAGTTCCAGTGAGAACTCTGTTTTTGCCCTGCCAAGTTGTGAAGCAACTGAAACTATACATGATGAACCAAACCTACAATGTCCTGAAAAGGGAATAAGAGTTAAATTCCATGAGTCAATGAGGACATATAATCTTTAGATCACATTCAAAAAATCATTGACTTGCAGTAAATTGGTAATGTGATCGTGAAGGCATAGTACATGAAGCTGTAACAATGAAATTCTCCGGGCGGCAAAAAGATACCCACCCTTTTCATTTTATCTCTTTTCCCCTTTTATTCCAAACAGTGAACTATCACCTTCATCAAAACAAAAAAAGAGTAACAGGGAAAAACCACCGGGACTCATCTGACAGCGCTAGCCAGCCTAGCTCTTTTCAGTGTTTTATTTTTTTTCTTTTCGTGTCTCACCAGAAATTTTAGAGAAGGAATGGTGAATTGTTTAGAGAGAAATCATAAATAAAGCTTTTCACGCGCTCGGATGCAAGTATAAACACTATTTGCAATGTCAATGTGAGGTGCTCATCTGACATACTTCTGTCAAACAGGGGTGGGTGTCTATCTGGTCACTAGATAAGTTGGATCGTCTAACAGACAAATTGTGCAAGTATGAGGGGCTATCAAGGTATTTGGCCAAAAAAAGAACTTTTTTCCGTCCAAACTTGAAATAACTTTTACATGGTTCAAACATAAGAGCTACAGAGACTTCTTGATGCATATCAATGAGTCTTATTATCTATGAGCTTTATACAATCTATAAGGTGTGCAAGTAAACTTGCAACGAAAAATCAAATTAAATAGACAATTCATTCTTTCTCTGAACTTGCTTCAGACATAAAGTTCTAAACATGTAGTCAAGGCAATAAGACATCTACATAGTACTGACATCAAAATCATCTAGTATATTAACAATCTTAATTCAAGAAAACCAACAAGTACTTCCAACAGCTGATCAACAAAGAGCAGACACAGTGCTCAAGGGGCTGATTGCTGTCAAACCATCAACATAAATGAAATATACCTTCAATCAAGTTGACCAACTCTTTGAGTCTGGACCCTTCTCCTCCTTTCATAGCCAGGATCATCAGTGGGCAACTCATATCGACAAACTGGACAGGTATTCCTAATCCCAAGCCAAGGCAGAATACAGTCACCATGATACCTATGCACACATGGTAACTGTCTAGCCTTTTCTCCCAAATTCATCTCATCCTTGCAGATAGCACAAGTAGCATGGTTCTTTTCTAAATCATCTTTACTCACAACGATAGTTGGAAGGTCTCTAACAACAGTCTTTGAAGCTGGTGGTCTTCCAACGAAACCACCAATCTCGCCCTCTGCAAACTGTCCGAACAATAGCTCATACTCAGCAGTGTAATTGTTATCGTCTTGATAAAAATGACGATTGAAATCAAATTCTGCATTTCTAATTTCAGGGTCAGGCTCCAAATTCTGAACATTCAACAGAAACTCCCACTCCAAATTTTCCAACTCTCTGGCTCTATCCTCTCGGGCAGTAGATTCAGCGATCTCCTCATCATCTAAGAACATGCTCAGAATTTCCCTCTCATCAACTCTCCCATCAATTTCTTCCCACTCAAAGTCCTCATTCACATCCCTATGATCCTCCAATTGGAAGGAACCCCAACACAGCCGAAGACTTGGGTCATCACTCTCATTGTCGCGAATATTCTCGTCTCCGTCTTCATCGCCATCAGCTTCATCCACATTGAATAATCTACCTACAACGCAGTTCTCATCAGAATCCTCGTCAGATTCGATATCCACAACCCTCAACCCACTGCCAAACTGCTCTGAGAGATCACAATCTTCAACATGGAATCCAGAATTATCGGTGTCCCTACCAAAACCTAACCTTAACCCTTGCCCAAATTCTATGTCTAAGATACTCAAGTTCATAAACTCATTCCCTTCAATCACACCGAAACTTGCATCCATTTCCGGACCCGGACGGAGCAAATCAGGGTCCGAAATCACCCGGGTCGAAGATTGAGATTGCTCAACCCGTTGATGAAACATGTCCATAACAAAATTTACCTGGTTCTCGCGGTCCACAATGGAGAAAAACGGTTCAGGTTCTGAAACGTCGTCGTCTAAGGCGAAACGGGTCCTCCGACGAGAACCCGAAGAGATTTGGGGGCGGCGAGAGAAATCGGAGAGATCTGGGGCAGGGTAAACACGGAAGTCACCGAAAGTGATAGGCGGCCAGTAAGGAGAAGAGTCGAGGTCCTCTACGACGGCGTTTTGATGTTCGATAACGTCGTAATCGCCGTCGTTGAGGAAATTAAGCTGCGAGATGGAGACCTGAGCCATTGCTGAAGCGGAGAAAAAAAGGTTGTTTTTTGTGTGTGTGTAAAGAAGTCCCTTTTTTGGCTTTTGGTTTCCTTGTATGGATGGTTTTCTGGTAAAAAGTGTGTGTATGAGTAAGCACTTGATTTTCTTGGCGTCTGAAATTACTACACTATTAAAGTTGTTGGGGGGACGGGGGATTGGTTAAATTTTGTGTCGAATTAAAATTAGATAAATAAATTGAAATAGAAAGAATACTAGTATCATAATTAATACTCCCTCTCACAATTTAAGAGGTCATTTGGTACTAGATGAGATAGTAAAACTATCTCATGGAATTAGTTATCCCACCATATATATATAAGATAATGTATTTCATCATTTAGTACAAATGCTGAGATAAATAACTCATGGGATTAACTAATACTCCTAACTAAACGCAAGATAACATAATTTTATATTTTATTTCGAGATTATTAACATTTATCCCTTATATCAAACGATTCTCAAGTGTTTTACTTTCTTTTTTTATCGGTCCCAAAAATAATGTCTTTTTCTTACATTTAGTAAGTTTTTAATTTCAACATTTTACCTTACAAGTTTAAGACTGCAACATTTAAAGGATTATACATGTCTGTAATTCAAGACCACAATAAAAAAATCTCCATTTATTTTTTAAACTTTATGTTTAGTCAAAGTAAAACACTTAAATTGAGACGAAAAGAGTATATCATTCAGGTAGCAATATTAATTGATATTTGCATTAAATTACGTAAAATTTATATATTATTTTATCAAGATTTATTCAAAAAAAAAATGTACATTAACAATGCAAGAATTGCACTATTTAAATAATAAAAAACCCTTTTTTTTATTACATTAATTACCGCTAGTGCGGGCTCAATGATAAGATGGCTTTAGACCTCCATATTTTAAGGCCCCATTTTTTTAAAATTAATAAGAACTATGAAGGACATAATTATCACTAAATCTCTCAGAAATAGTCACCCACACCATTCGATCTTTTTAAGGTGCAAATTCATCTAACTTTAACACGCGAATAAAAGTGACTTGTTGACCATAATAACGAGCAATGGGATGTTACATTGGACAATTACTATTATTGAGGATTATCACATTCAACCTTTGAGTCTTGTCAACTGTTTCCACATTGTATTGCTTAAATAAATACAAGAACTACCAACAAGCCTAATATTATACAACTTTCTCTATTACAAGCAACTAGTCCAGTCATTTCAGTCACAAAGGCATCATCTGTCAGCTTTCGCCTTTTTCTTTAAGGAATCAAACAAGGATGTATTTTGCTTGTTGTTTGATGACTTTGCAAATGGATTAGAGGGGCGTTGTGCTGTTACCTTATTGGCTTCTCCATTCTTATCTTGTACAACATCTTCCACTTCATTTGCATTTTCTAATTTTCTTGCATCTTTCACTTCATCAGCCTTATCCTTTTCATCCTTCACTTTCTTAGCTTTCTTCATATCAAATGCACTTTTGAACTCCCTTGCCATTTCCAATTTTCTGGCTTTAGCGTTTTCTGACTCTACGTTTACATCCTTGATTGGCTCCTCCAGAGTCCGCTTTTTCGTATGAGGAGCTAACGAATTTAGAGACGGAGAATGCTGTGATTCCAATCTTTTGCTGCTTTCAACCGTAACATGAGACTTGGTTAATGCAGCATGGGCATTAAAGGAGGTATCACCTTTCAACTCAGTAGATGCAGGAATTGTGCCACCAGTTGTTTCTTTATTCATTCTTTCCTGTAGAAATACAATGTAACATGAATAAGAAATGTGAAGTAACAAATATATGACAATCATATGCTTCTGTGGAGGTCACAATCCCTACCTCCAATATGGCATTAAAGCGCTCTGCCAAATTTGGCAGTTTCAGTGCTGTAACAAGCTTTATAGCACCTTTGACTGATTTTTCCAAAGCCAGAAGTTTCACGAGTTCAGTAGCTCTCACTAGCTTATCTCCTGATAAGAGAGGGGAAAGAAGCTGATATCAGAATTTAAGAAAACATAATGGAAAAGTAGGAAACTGAAGTATTTCAAACTTGCTGCATCCTGCTTTGCAGAAAACTGACCATTGCAGCAGGACGCAATGAGCCTCAGGATACATCGATCAAGAGCAGCTTCAGTATTAAAAGCCTCGTCATCAAGCAAACTGGTGTCCTCACCAGCAGCTTCCATTTCTTCAATTGTACTCTGAATCTGAATGTAAATCCAGCAAACGGCATATCAACATGAATTTCCACTGATTATTCTAGAAGCTGTAAGAAAATCTTAACATACACATACCCGTTGGAGATGCATGTTATTCATTATAAATTCATTCTCCAGGTTTTCTGCTCCAAGGTCAGATGAAGCAAGAGGAAATGAAAGATCCAACAGTGAGAGAATAGGTTTAGGAGTGGCCTGAAAATACAACCAGAGGATTAGAAAGGTGTTGTCATATATACAGCATGAAAACACAGCAACCAAGCATCATACCTCTGGAAAGGAGTCTGGAGATTTGCAAATGACACAGAACAACTTGCTTGTGTTTAACCCAACAACCCAATAGTTTTCTTCTGACTTCTTCAATTTGTTGGCACTGAAATTTCTAATTTGTAAATGAACAAGATTTGTAACATCAATGCAGTTAGTGGACAAATGGGGAGGTTATTATACCTGAAAAGTGGAAGCCAACTGCCACCATATTGATTAGTAAAGACCCTTAGCACACCCTACATTTGCAGTTAAGCGACCGACTTCGATTAAGCAATCTTAAGAAAAAACAATGGTCTCAGAATTAATGCTTAATGCTTTCCTCACCTTAGAGTCAAAAGAACTAAGATGTCCTTCTTCACTAAAACCAAACCATGACAAACAGGAACCAGGAGTCAATGGAAGTCTTCCTCGGCGAGGTTGTGTTCCAGTACGAATATTGAAGACTCTAAATTCAAGAATCTGTATGGGATTTCAGATAGTTCTATTATCAATAGACCAGTCCACCTCTTCTCCAATCTTCATCAATAGATCAGTCCAAATAATACTTGCATGTATTAAGTCTAACTAGAAAATCCAAGTTCAGTGAAACTGAAGAGAAACAACTGTATATACTATAGCAAATCATGTGATCTCCAATCAATATGACTATAGTTATGAAATTATGATCTGCCTTGATAGTAACTTTTTTCGGGTAGACCTTAAATTATTAGTCTTGAACTCCATCCATTTTCTTTAGATGACGTTTATTTTCTTCATACCAAGTCAAAAACATATGGAAGGAAGAGACAAGCTTAACATGCAAAGTACAAGTGCTTTTTACTGTGTTCAAGCATCGGAAAGTAATATGCATAAGCCTAGAAAGGTCAGAATTTATTAAATTCTTTGTTTAAGAAAAGAAGTATAAATCAACGACACGCCTTTAATTATCGTTCAGACAGCATGAAAATCCGATCAGAGAACACCATGAACAAGGATATTTCAATTAATCAGTTGTAAAAAATCTACTGCAACACAACTTAAAAATTGACCTAATAGCTCCTTTTATTAAACAGCCAGTGTAGAGCCTTATTGACATAATTCTTCATATTCTGATAGTTACGCAGGGTTTTACAAGGCATATCAACACGTGAAACAAAACATCTTAACAACATGACATAATAATGAACTATACCTGTTCATTCGAGGGAAGAGGGGGAGATGCATGTGTGACAACAGCAAGTTCATCCTTAAAGCCTGCCGCAGTAACCACTGGCCCATCAAGGGAAAGAATATGCCTCTTGTATTTCAATCCAAATAAAGAAAAAGATCTGTCTCAGTTATCATTTCCAGAATAATCAAAAGATTGGTTGTGACATTTGTCATTTGAAATACTCCATCTATTTCAAGTTGATTGTCATAAGTCTATTTTGGATAATGCTAAAACAGTGACCATTTTCACAACTTATATTAAATAATCAAAAACCAATTCATTATACAAACTGGAAACAATTGTCAAGAAGTAATACAAATTCAAGATGCACCTCCATTAACTATTACAAACAAATGTTATTATCTTAAAATTACATGTAATCAAACAACACATTCTATTTGAAGCTAAGGGAGATTATTATCGACACAAATGGAACCAACTTAAGAACCTTAAGGAAACAGTATCTGAATATATACCTGCAGGCCACCCTCTGTGAAGATGCGAAGAAAATTACAACTAGTAATGGCAGCTACCCAACCAGTTCCTAGTGCAACTGCTCTTACTTCTTCCTCTTCAAATCGCATTGACCACTGATGTTGCATAAGGAAATCAGAGTTAGCCACCAGAAGTAATAAGTTTCAAAACACTAGATTTCTGAAACATTTTGGCATACACATGCTCCTGATATACACATATGAAATAACAGATTAAATCACCAACCTCACTGTTATTAGCCCAGGTACCAAAAGGTCGATACATGAGTGTACTCATATTCTTTTCACCCTTGCATGGATTTGCAAATACACTTCCATTTTCATTTAATGAAGCCATTGTGAAACCAAAATAATCAGTCATTGCAGGGACTCGGGGACCACTGCTTGTGTCATGAAAATCAATCTGCATCGAGTTATCATGTTAGCTGAATAACTAATTCATATATAGGTCTACGGTAAAACATTAGTTTTATTGACAAATTTATGATCACCGATTCTAGCCATGAAACAGTTAAAAGACAATCACTTGAGATTGAAGATGGTACTTGGTAGTGGAAACAAGCACAGAGTTCAATATTGTATAATAAGAACAAAAATAACTAATGGGGGTAGAGTTTTAGAATGGAAATACAGACACACAAAACAAAACAAGCAAGCAGACCGCAATACCTCTATGTGAGAGTATCCATCATGCTCCATCGTGGTTATACTGCCAAGCATGCTGTAACATAGAAAACGCCTTTTGCCAGGCAGCTGTGGAGTCGCGCCTGGCTGAATAGCGTCTTGCATTTTTGGCCCTGCAGAAATTGGCACGTTCTTGAGCTCATTTCTTTTATTATCTGAACCATCTCTGTGACCATGAGGAGCCTTCTTACGAGGTTCAACTTTTGGAAGTGACTCCAACTCTTCATTAGTGTCTTCTTCCCAATCATCAGTATAACTATGCTGTTTGCGTAATCTTTTTCTGCTAAATGGTTCAGATTCACCGTGACTATCTTCTCCAAGATCACTTAAACTGCCAGATACACTTGGGTTTTCTTCCTCTTCATCATAGAAACGAAGACCATGACCATTTTTAGAACTTAAACCAGGAATATCTTCTGTGGGAGATCTCATTGAAGAAGGTACAGCTGATTCCCAAACACCATACTTTCCCATGATGTCAATTACTGCCAATGCATTGCCAATTGGTTTCCACGCCATACAAGTTACCCTGTTATCAAATTTCTGCCGATCAATATCTTGTTTCTTATCAACATCCCATATCAAAACTTGTCTATCTAGTCCAGAAGTAGCCATGTACTTTCCATTTGGTGACCAAGACAAAAAGCAGATGGGCTGTACATGATCACCTCTAAGAGAAAACAGTTTTTCTGCAGTGTCTCTGTCGTACATCACCACATCATTTTTCAAGCCAGGAACAGCTAATAGCTCCCCATCAGGACTCCAGCTAACTATATTCGTCGAAGAAAAATCAGAACCAATGACAGGAGCTATTCCTTTTAAGACGTGAATTGTGTTCCCAGACTGGAGTTCCCAGAGCATAACAGTTCCTATTGAATCAACTGAAGCCAGGTATTCACTTTTGGGATCAAAAGCTATGCCAGTGATGGATCCTCTATGTCCTTTAAGAACTCTTGCAATCGAGCCATCGATGGTATTTATAAGTTTGATACCCTCATCATCCCCAGCAGCTGCCAGCAAAGTTCCGGATCTATTGAAAGCAAGCGCCCGTATAGGCAACGTAAATCTAGTAATATTTGTCTCGAACTCCCCAGCTGATGCAAGAATCAAAACAACAAAAAAATCAAACAACGATCGCAATCAGCAAATCGATAAGCAGCTGGACTAACAAGTCAGATATTCCAAATTTGGCATAGCTAATCATGTATATGCCTCCATTTCAATATATGAGTCTTCCTGTTTCGATACATTTCGAACTGTTTGATATCATTTCAGATTTATTCTAATTTCACAACTTTCAAGAATTCAAATTTATTTAACTTTTAAACCTTGATGTGATGTGTCCCAATCAAACTAAGTTTTCAACCATTACTTTATTGTTTTTCTTCCAATAAAACCAATATGATAAATAAGTCAAATCAACATCTTAAACTCCATGCCAATTCTAAGTTTAAAATATAAAATAAAATGGTGTTAATAAGTGTTAAGGCATTTAAAGAACCATATCTCCAGATCAGTTCTGTTTTAACTAGCAATGATGTCTCGAGCAGTTAGATACACAGAAGCAGAAAAGAACCAAATCAAGGAAAAGACTTCAGAAAGCAAAACAAGATCAAGATGATGAGGAAGATATTAAAAAGTTGAGCTATATTTCTACTATTTTCATTTCTCTCTTCATCTTTCTCCTCTTATGTAGGGGCAGTGTGGAGGAGGTGCGAATGGGGCAGGATATAGGGATAACCTTTTCAAGCAATACAAGTAAGGTTGCTTGGAGCCTACCAATCTCACAGAACTTTATTCGGAAGTTAGCAGAGTTTGATTCGAGTATTTAGCCCTTAAAACTGCGGTCAAAAAAAAAGTTTAAGAGGACAATCTCTGTATGTGCCAAATGAAATAAGACCAAATGCACCTTTAATTTCTCTTCATATCATACTATTTAAAATTCTACATCATACTTTGCAGCTGCAAATGTTGGAAAATAAAACAACAGAGCAAGCAAAATACCAGCTCCGCTTCTCAAACTAACCCCGTTGTCCAGCCTGATGTTGACGACTAGCAAATAATGTGGTCCTAAGTCCCAACTCACATCATGAAAGGGTGTCTTAACTATATTATATCCATACTTCAGAGAGAAACACAAGTAATTGTCACATACACTATTGCATGGTTAGTGGTTCATGAACCAGTGGTCACACAAGATTCGTATGAAGGGACCAACTTATTATAGTGTATGGTTAGTGGTTCATGAACCAGTGGTCACACAAGATTCGTATGAAGGGACCAACTTATTCTCAGAAAGATAGACACTGTTTTAGTTAGAATGACTATGGAACAATAATACTGTCAGAATGACTTTAGGACACTAATACTACTATATTTCAGTGATAGTAAATCAATATTTTGAAAAAATTTGGATAACAGCAAACCCCAAAAGGTCTGGATGTTCAAACAAAACACCTTAAGTTATTACTATAATTGAACATTTGTCCAGAACATTCTTGTTTTGGAAATAGAAGCATGAAAAAACAACACAGAATTCAGGTATAAATATGATACAAAAAACGTAACAAATTACAAAAATTTACAGAAATATTATGCACGTCGTTCAAGTAGTTAACTCTAAGTTAACAAATAATTCAGATAGATTTCCTTTTTTCAGTCATCAACTAATGTGCTACAATGCTTTAATCAGTCAACCTAAAGATTCACATATCATTTTTTCCTCTAACAAGCAAACACTAAATGAAATAAAACAAACTCCTTGTTTCTAAAATGAAATTACTCTACTTTCCATTTCAATGGTGGACGTAAACTACTTGAGATGATAGGAAAAAAAGTGAGGAAATACCAGGAAATTTGTAGAGTTTGACGGAATGGTCAATCGATCCAGAAGCCAAACAAGTGAAATTAGGGCTGAGAGCCAAAGCGGTGACGCCATCTCTGTGTTGTCGAACAACTTTAGGGGGATTAGCTGGCAAAATAGCATCGTGAATGCAAATTGAAGAATCAGAAGAAGACGCGGTGACAATGTGCTCGCCCTGTTGATCCCATAAAACGGAGCAGAATGACCCGACACCATTGCTGCTCTTGTGAGCTTCTCTTAGCTTAATCGATCTGATCTTCATTGTCGATTTAGGTTTTGTTGTTCACCTTCTTCCTCTGATTTTGAATCTTAGTTTTACTTTTGGTTTTCGAGTGTTAGGGTTTTGGATAAATGTAAAACGTTTTTGGATCTGGCGGGAAATGGATTTGTGAATTGCGTTAGAGAGGGCGGGAAAGGAGGATAGAATTGGAATTCTATTTGCTTTTTGCGACATTTTACGGGACCGATACGGACCCGAAGAGAAGTTGCTGGGCCAAGCCAATTACTCGGTTTAGCTGTTACTGGGCCTACCTAGATTGGGCTCTATAAATTACCGGATCAGTTATTCTTTGGGCTACTATGCTAGTTTATAAACTGTTTTTGCTTTGAGCCGGGGGTCTATCGTAAAACAGCCTTTCTACCTCGCTCCTGAGGTAATGGTACGGACTGTGTACACTCTACCCCCAGACCCCACTGTGTGGGAATATACTGGGTATGTTGTTGTTATTCTTTGGGCCGAAGTGCACATTATAACCGATTTTGGGAGCCATATCCGCATTGCATAACAATTTGCGAGCCTATTCATTTCAAAATAACTTCAGACACTATGGCTAAAAGTCAGGCATATAAGGTTGAAGTTCAATCATTTTTACTTGAACTTCAAGCACATACGACAGTCATTTTTGTCAATTTGACAAAAATACCTAAACTTCAGACATTTTTGCCATAACTTGAGATAGAAATATTTAAACATTAGACATTTTTGCCCAACTCAAGATCAAAAAGTACATAAACTTTAGACATTTTTTTCTATATTTAAGTTTTGTCAAGCCTAACTTTAGACATCACATGTCTGAAGTTGCTTTGAAGTCGGTAAACGTGCCAAAAAAATTAAAATATGGATGCAAGTTAAATAGCGGTGTTCAAATTAAATAGAATATCTCGCAAATTTATTTTCTGTTTACAATAAACACAATTCAAATAAAATAGAGAATTATCTATGCTTAAGCTTTTAGCCTCTTTTTCTTATTTCTACAAAGTAAAATGCAAGTTTCCAAACTGGTTTTTGTTATTGGCAAAAAGTTTGTCATGGCATGAAGTTTAAGTGCCAAAATCGAGGAATCAGCGACACCCACGGCGGTCATGCTCATGCCCAAGCCTCAGTAATAGTAGTGGCTTTCATGTGGCCATGTCTTGAAAAGCCAAACACATATTTCCCTTTTCCCAAATCCCAGTGTGTTTGAAAAACCAAAAATTTCACAGCCCAAAACAAACCTAACCCCCTAATCAAGATTAATTGTTGAACATCCTAAATCCTACTCAGCAGCTTGATTTTCCGTACAGTCCGGTGTAAATTTTACGCAAATACTACTTCCTTCGTTCCTAAATACTTGTTATATTTTTTTTTGCACGTCTTTTCTCTTTTTACATTATATTAATATATTTCCATATTTATGATTAAGAATAAAGTTAGAAGCAAATAACTAATTATCTCTTAGTTTTGTAAAATGACAAGTATTATGGAATATCTGTTTTTAGTAAGGATGACAAGTATTTAGGAACTGGGAGTAGCTAGTTTTTTTTCCATTGTATAAGAGTGTTTAGTATTTAATGTTGAAAACACATGAATTACATTTGTGACTAAGCACACTGAATTGATAAACTAAAAAAAAAACAAATTAAAAATTACAAATAGTACTCCCTCTAGTTCATATTAAGAAAAATTTTGGGACTTTTTCTATTGTCCAAAATAAGTGAATTGTTCAAAGTTCAAGATAATTTTTGAGACTTTTTTCTATTTTTGCCCTTCCATTTAATGAGGTTCTTAATTACAACTTTACATTTTCTAGGTGATAAATTATACTACTTACAAAGACTAGCTCTATTTTTAAGAATAGTTTGGGAATAATTAAAAGGATAGTAATGAAAAATATTGATTAAATTATGTTCTAGAATATTTTTCTTAAGGGGTGTTCATTACCTCAAAAATTCACTTAATATAGAATAGAGGTAGTAAAATTTAAGAATGAGAAGTAATTTCGGATTTCCTAATTTCTAAGTTTTATTTAAGAATGAGAAGTAATTTCGGATTACCTTTTTTTTTTCTTTTTTCAAAATAATAGCCAACAAATGCATATTTTTTTATATATTTTTTTACAACAAACTTTAATAGTGATGAAAAATAAATTGCAATTACAAATAAAATACGAAGAAACAAATTTTTATTGATAAATATTGTGAGTACAAATCTATTCCCCCTTAATTCTTCTCTCTGAATATTCTCCATGATTCGAGGGCCGTCAATAGCTTATTTCTCCAACGTAGGAAGATTTGAATATGATCTCCATAAAAGGAGAATTTTGTGAATCTCTTATGAATATTCACGATTTTATGAATATTGGAGATTTCGGATTACCTAATTTCTAAGTTTTACTCTTTGGGTCAATGGGGAATGGTGGAGCAAAGAGCAAAAGTTACCTTCGCAGGTCACACTCTGTCTCGATGCTTTTTGTAATCTTGTTTAAAATTTTGTTTAAACTTACTTTACAGCTTTTTTCTCTAAGCATATATATAGTCAACGGTCAACCAGTTTAATTTCAAGACTCCATCATTCTCGATTTTAGTAATTTAATTTCAGCTGTAATGTCTGACTCTATTAGCAGCACATTTTCATTGTTGATCCCACTAATTTAAACTATAATCACCAATCCTAATGAATTAAAAGATACTTACTGCCAGCTTAAACAAACAAAATAGGACTAATTTTAAACAAGGCACGTAATTACAGAGTAGTTAACATTTGATTTTGCGTCTATTTCATGGACTTAAAAAGGAACAATCTCCAGACTCCAAGAGTGATAAATAAAGATGCATGGTTTGATTTTTGCAATGTGTTTACACCTCAAGGTAAACGAATGTGGGTTAACACTTTTTGACTGGAACTTGGTAATTAACATTTTCAGAGAACTGGTTTGACTATCTATCTTTCACGAGAGTTAGATTCTCCACCTTGTGATCATTTCTCCTATTTCCTCTTAAAATAAATAAATACTTCTTCCGTTTAATTTTATTTGTCACTTTTTGACTTGGCACAGCCATTAAGAAAACAATGGTTGACATAGCAATTTTACCACATTACTCCTATTAATTAATGTTAGTATTATATCCATTAGGAATAAGTAATTAATGCTAAGGGTAAAACATGGAAAAAAATAATTGTCTTTTCTTGATATGTTAAAAATGACAAGTAAAAATGAAAATCGTAATTTTGAACGGAGGGAATATATATAAACATCTTCGAGAACTGTACTGTGTTTACACCGAGGGAAAGTGAACACATAGTCGAATTTGGAATTGTGAGTTTTTAAGTAGGAAACTCACACTTTCAATAGTTTCATATATGAAACTTAAAAAACTAGGATAGTTTAAGCGTGTTTTTGACCCTTAGCTCTAAATAATTTGAAAATATTGGGTATAACTTAAATGGCAAAAGGAAAACTAGGTATCGAGTGCAATTTCTACGTTTATACCTCAAAGCCAAACGACTAAAATCAGTTCAAATACTTGATTATTCTTTTAAACCCATTGTCAATAAGAAAAAGACCTAGGTAATTAAAATAAGAATTGAAAACACTAAAGAACAAGGGCTACCCACTGATAAAAAATGGGAGGTCGAGCTCTCGTGTTTTGAACTTGTTTGTTATAAAACCTAACTGTAAAGTTAAAGAGTTGAGTATATTATAATGTTATTATGCATGATTCAAGGCAGTTTAATTTATTTTACCACTTGCCCATGTTCTTCTCCTTCTCCTTCTCCTTCTTCAACATTTTGGTTTTCGCCCTGACCGACTCCTTGGGAATTCTGCTCGATAATCACCCATCCTCATTACTACCTAATATTATACTCTTCCGTCTCGGATTATTTATCGTATTTCTCTTTTACATGTCCTTAAGAAAAAACATTGATTAGGAGAGAGTTTGACTATTTTATCAGTTTGAGATTATAACTATTTATAGAAATCACGACAGACAATTTGAAACGGAGGGAGTACCACACTGTTCCTTTCACTTACTTCTGGCAATAATCATGTGCGTTTAACAACCAAAATTAACATATACTAACAACAATTAGTGGAAGGAGAAATTTTTTTGACCAGGACTGACAAGTGCCTGTTAACAATAGGTTTTCTAATTAATCCTAGAGTTATAGGTTCACTGTTTTACCTAAAACCAATTATAGTGTGTGCATGTGCGAGCGATATGAAAGAAGAAATATGAGCAACTTTATGAAAGAAGGAAAAAAGAACATAGAGTCGAATTAACAACTTTAACAACTTTGTGAAAATAAGAGAGATGAAACTTAATTAAATATAATGTACATAGAGAGGAGGATGAAAATGTAAAAAGGCAAGATAGACATTGCTTTTATAAAATCAACTGTTAATTAACGGTTTGATGTTTTACATAAAATAGGAGCTAGGGGAATATGATTTTCTCCTAATTCCTCAGAAAGTCAAAATTGCCACTACTTTTGGACCACTTTCGTGTAAACGTCTATCATTCCTTGCTCTTCTTTTTTTGGTTTTCTGTCGATACCCGCTTTACGACTCAACTAATTTTGATTCACATAAGAAAATCTAACTCGGAAGGATATAACGCTCCTCACTAAGGTTAACGGGTTGTTTGGTATGCTGGACAAACCAAGATAATCTTAAGATAAAATTTAGTATCGCATTATTCCTTGTTTGGTTACTAATCCGGAGTAAATTATATCAAGATTAGTAATTATTACTACCGAAATAAGTTATCTCGGGATAAAATAATAAAAGTGACAAATATATCTTGAGGTCCCTCAAACCCTTTTTCTACTAAACAAGGTGGAGGATATTATTTTTGTAAACAAACAACTTCTTAAAAATTATGCAATGCATGTTATTTTTAATACAACACACCAAATAATCAATATAACTTATCTTAAATCAACCAACCCCTAAGGGGTTGTTTGGTAGCTGGTTAGAGTTATGTAGGGATTCTATGTATTATATTATGCTGATATTAGTTACGAGGGATTAGTTATTCATGTATTAGTTATGCATATTTTAGTTATATTATAAATTTTCAAATTGTAAATTAAATATTATATTAATTTTATAACTGAATAATTTAAGGTACCTAACGAGTAACGAACCCGTAATTGTTTCAAAACTAGACCCCAAAGTTAAAATAAAGGAGAGTGCCAAAAAAAAATTGAAACGCTTAGTCATAGGTGTAAATTTAGGCCCAAAAAACAAACAATTCCTCGTTGCATGCATGGGGCGGAAGACAGGGGAAAAACAACCGTATCTTCAGTTCCACGCTATTATAGGCCTTTTCCCTAACATCAACACATAAAGGACCATCTTCCTCTTTCTTAAACTGTTTTTGAAAACTGTTTTATTTTTCTATTGTCTTTTGTGTTTCCCCAGGTGCTCAATTGTACCCCTTAACCAAATTTCTTAAACAAGAAAAAGTTACCTGTTCTAACCCTAGCTTTGACTTGGGTTTGGAATTTGGGCTTTCTATAAATCTCCCCAATTTCCTTCCATGTGCATCCCTCTCCTTTATTGCAGAGTATAACAGACATATATACTTACCAAAAAAGAAAGAGGTCAAAAAATGGTGTCCTTAAGTTTTAGTTCCTTTATGCTTGTTGTGTTACTCTTCATTAATTTTCTTATAAAGGGCTCAATTGCTCATAGCGATGATCAAGGTACTAACTTTCTCTTCTTCCACTCTTCAATACATTTACAATATTTATAAAAAAAATTAACGGAGTTCCTGCTTTTTTTTCAAAATTGGGAATCTAATTAGCTGTTCCTTCAACAGGTAAACGAACCTTAGTGGTCCACGAAGCTGAAAATGGTTACACCATGGCACTAAATGTGGAGAAGGTACTAAACTTGATTTGATTTCCCCTTTAGTTATAATTAGTAGTATTTTTTTTTCTCAAGAATTGAATTATGTGACGACATTTCAAATTAATTTTACAACTGAAGGAGGTTCTTGAAATTTCAGGAAGTTATGGATGGTGTACCTGTACCAGCAGCTGCTGAATTCAATAATTATGGAAGAATGGGAGGAAGAAAAATGATGGTAGAGAAAAAGAATAAGAAGGAAGTGGAAGTTACAGAGGAAGCTGATTCAAAGAATTCATCAGGTGCGACAAGTGCAAGTACCCATTCTGTTGGAAATTTAAAGTACCATAAAGGGCAAGGGAAGTTGAGAGAATTGAGCGGTATAAGTAGTAGAAGCCATTCAGTTAAGGCCAATTCAGCAAGTTTTGTGGCACTTAATGCTGATTATCACATGGCAAGACCCCACCCCCCTAAGAATAACTGATAAGAGTAATTAGTAGTCTTATTAAGAGAGTGACAAAGAGAAACTTTTTGGCCATTTTAGATCTAAGTAGGTGCTTTTCTTCAGTTAGATATGCTCTTGTGAAAAGGGATAGTACTATACTTGTATGTATAAATAGAATATTGCAAGAATTTTCAGATTCACATTGTGCGACAATATCGCAATTCTTTGTAGTCCATCTATTCTTTTTCTCAAGTAAAGTGAATGAAAATATGTTTCCTTTGTGATTTTTTTCTCTGTTTCCCCCCCCTCAACTCCTCCCTGCAAGTTTCATAAGTGTCTAAATTCTTTAGTTTTGCTCAATTAAGTTTATAGCAGCTAGCCTATTTAATTTGCATTTAGTGAACTAGTTCGCTGGAAATGAGGAAAGGAAAAGAAAAGAAATCACTTCTCAATTTGGGCATTTTCTCCTTTAAAATGCAGGAAACAGCAATAATCCATCCAATAAGCCGCTTGGTGACTCGCGAAAGAACATACATCATGATCAGGTTCCTCTTTTAAACCTTCCTATTAAATTTCCTTCATTTGGATTTCAAGATGCAGGGCGATGACAATAAAAATGCAACTGATGATAACGAATCTTTTCAGAAGCTTGAATCAGAGAAACTTATGGATGATGCAACTGAGTTTTTCACCATGATGAACAAAGACTACGTTGGAGGTCCTGGATCAGGAAGCAAACCCCGTCACAAACCCCCAATCAACAATTTCCAGCCTTTCCATGGATCAAATCCTTAAAATTATGTAACATTTTCGGTTTTGGTTCAACAATTTTGGCCCCCTCATATAGGAGGAAACTAAACACTAACACAGGTTTTCTTAGTGGCATGTGCCTTTTCGAGTACTAATTAGCACAGTAATACTGCAATAGTTTTGTTTTTGTTTTTTTTCAAGCTGTGATGTACTAATGTGTTGTTAATAATATGTAAGAATCAGTATTTTGATTCATTAATAGTCTAAACAGTATTATACACTGGTCAAAACAGGAAGACTGCATTTTCTTTTTTTATAATACTATTGCCAAGAATCTCAGAGTGACAGTATTTTATGATTAAAGTTCAATATGGTGCAGATGTAACACTGTAACATCACATGGTCTCAATGCTGATAATTTTTGTGACCCCTAATGTTTCTTGCATGATCAATTACAATGCTATTTGAAGTGTGAAGTGTATTTCTTGAAGACTTTGAACATTTCTTAGAATATTGCTACGGCCCTGCATACTTTCTGATTTTGATATAACCAGAGCCTCAATTCAAATAGATTATTGCATACACAGCCAAATATTCGGATGAATTTCCGCAAGCTTAGTTATAGTCATATATGATGCAGCTTGGCGTGATGCTAAAGCATGTTGATTATCGTCTCCTCTCGTTCACAATATCAGTTAACAATTTGCCCTGTTTTGGCACCTTCAAAGACCTTTATTGATATCTAGTGCCGGACTTCAACAACTACATTTCATGTTAATTGGGAATTCAAGATATTTTCAACCATCAGGTGATAAATTAGAGCTTACAAAAAGTATACGAGAACACTGATGATCATATAATTGGTATGGTGAGATTTATCCTTTCTTGCTTGTACTTTTCTCTTAAAAAGCCTCTTAATACACTATCTAGTGGAGAGTAAATTCAGTTTTTTTTTAAAAATCATGTAATTGAATGAAGAAGATATATGTTGCTTAATAAACATGTGCTACCATCTTATCATCACAAGTGCGAAATAGGGATGGCAATATATTGGGGCAAGGCGGGGGCGGAGCAGTTCAAGTCTTGACCTGCCCTGCCCCATACCGCCCCATTTAGAAGCTCCTATACCCTACACCTCGCCATTTCTCAATTGCCATCCGTATGTCGAACCATGACAATTTATCACGGAATTGGTCTAAGCCTGTCTAGGTGAACTTTTGGAAGACAATATATAATGGGCCCAAGGACCAAACTCTCTTTGGACCCATATATAATCGTTACAAAGTCCATAATTTGGACTCCAAATTAACTAGCTCCATCAAAGTCAACCTGTTAATCACGAGTCCGCAATATAATTAGCCATCGTGAGTGATGGCTAATTATATAGCATGAGTTATGACCTAATTAATTGAATCTTAAGACCTTATTATAACTCATGCAGGGATTGTCACGAGACTAACTTCTTCAATCATCATAAGACTGTAACACTAGAGAGCACAATTCATATAATATGATTGTCCAACATTAGGTAAATCAAAACTTGAAATTAATCCGATTCTCATGAGATCGACGATATCCAAATCATATAGGAGACGGATTTCCCACCCCACAACAATGTTGGACTATATAGAATCAGAGAAATTTCAATCTCCCAAAGGTTACGAGAGTTGACTAAACAAAAACCTAAGCATTCGCACGAGAAAAAAATACAAGTCAATATAATATGTTTATTCTGCAACTCTTAACCCTAATAAACTATGCAGTGGCTGATCAGCCCTGTACCAAACGCTTCTAACCACAGGCAAGATAGGTACTAACTTTACAATTATTCTTCAACTTCGTTAAAAAAATGTTTGTTTCCTGACCATCCTCGTCATCATTCAAAATAAAAGATAAAAGCAACAACCAAGAAGTTTGAACAAGAGAAATATATATTAATATGAAATAAGACGCATATGTCGTTGAAGATACAGAAAGTTTGTGGAAAAAAAACAGAACAAATATTTCCACTAGCTTGAGATATAACAGTGGAAAGTCGGTAACGTTGATCAATGATCACTATGAGGGTAGGTTTAATTTGTAATCAATTTTTGACTTAATTTGGTATTTGACAATTGTATATAAAGTGCTTAAATAAAAATTCAACGGCTTAATATTATATGTAATTATTTGTAATTTCTGGAATATTTCTTTCAAAGTAAAATTTCTAACTCATTTTCCATTCCAATTTAGTTGTTTGTCATTTATTCGCACTCGATGTAACACTTGAAAATATTTAAATCATTTAACATGGTAATTTTTTCACTAAACATATCGATTGCTTATGGTTAGATTCAACACTTCCCTTCAAAGATGAAACTACTTAATTATTATATATATTTTAATATTTTATCCCTTCCTGAATTAGTGTTTTAAGTTTGGGCACACTCTTAAAAAACTATTTATCCCTGTAAAAAAACAAAGAGTGTTTTTACTAACTCATATCCTTAATAAATACTTTAAGAAAAATGAAGAACATGTTCTTGATTATCTAAAATACCGCTTATTTAGTAAGAGAGAGTATATGAACTTGTTTTTCGAACACATAATACTTATCCGCTTATATCAATAATCAACACAGAGCCAAATAGACTATCATTATTACCATATCTAATGGATAATCTATGCTTACATATTGGTGTAAAAGATGATTCCAATGGTGGGAGTTTTAGATTTTCCCGTTCCCTATGATTTTGTTAGCCTCCTCCCTTAGATGATTTACGAACGCTGCTAAGTCCTTGAATGAATTTCCACCTTCTTTAATGCCATTCATTGCAACTTTACGTAGCTCCGATGCACGAGCCCTTCGCTTTTCTACGTTCTTCCCTTGCACAGCTTCCACTAGCAACTTAGCCAACTCGTCCGAATTTGGTACCGTTTTCGCACCTTCACAAGCTCTAATTGCTACTTCATGCTCGTCAACTAAGATATTCGCATTGGCAAATTGGTCAGCACCCATCGGCCACGTTAGCATTGGCACTCCGGCTATTAAGCCTTCGAGAGTCGAGTTCCAACCACAGTGAGTCAAGAACGCGCCGAGGGCTCGGTGCTTTAAGATCAACACTTGCGGGGCCCAATCTCTAATCACTAACCCTCTCCCAGCCACTTTTTCTTCGAACCAAGACGGAATCACGCCGTAATCGTTTGAGACGTGTCCTTTTGTGGCTCTTTTAGCTGACAAAATGAATTTGACGCCACTTTTCTCCAAAGCTATGGATAACTCCTCCATTTGCATGTTTGTTAACACCGCTTGACTGCCGAAACAAACGTACACAACCGAGTGATCTTCACATGTGTCTAGCCATGCTAGTATTTCACTAGCTAAAACAGAGCTCGAACCGCCCCTGTTTGTTGAGCCTGAATTGTTATTATCATCCTCGTCGGGAGGAGGCAGTACTGGTCCAACAGACCAAACCCTGTCGTGACTCAAATCCTTTTTCAGATGATCTAAATATACACTTTCCAACTCCGTGAAAGTGTTGAAAACGATTCCATGACTGGCTATATCAGCGAGATAGCATTCTCTGATGAATTCTGAACTCGGGTCTCCTTCAACAAAACTCCGGAAAATAGGAGAAAGTTGCCACCAGGGGAATTTCGGGGAATTTGGGATGTTGGGGAAGTGAAAAATCTCCTTGTCATCATTGGGGTCTTTCCTTTTGGGCATTTCCCTCCAAAGTGAATAAACAACAGACAGGGCTAACGCGCCGGAGGTTGAGAATACATACCGGCGAATACCGAGCTGGGTGGCGATTTCGTGAGTAAACCCTAAAAACATATCGGAGATTATGGCTGACGGCGGCGAAGGGTGGTTGCGGAACCAGTCCAATATAGGATCTCGAAGTTTCCCGAGATTGTACATCATGGAACGGAACCCATCGGCGGGAAGATCCTTCACGTTCTCTACGCCGGCCGGAATCGAAGGATGGGAAGGAAAAGGCAAAACGAGAGTACTGATTGATGGGTGCCTTGAGAGAAGAGGGTTTAAGATGGGCAAATTTTTGGGAGTCACTAAAATAGTGATGGCTATTCCATTGATGATTAGCTGATGAGTTAAATCCAAAAGGGGTAGCATATGGCCTTGTGCTGGGTAAGGGAATATGAGGACATGAGGGTAATTTTCAGACATTATTATTAGTCGCCGGGGCCGGCGTTTGGGTGGTGGATATTGTTGGGAGAAGAAGAAGAGGAAAAGGGGAAAGTAGTTCAACTTTCAAGGGACAAAAACAAATGTGTGATTTAGTAAGAGAGCAAATGGGGAATATGTCTTTTCTTTTTTATTTTCTTTTATTTGACTTGATTAACTCCTTAGTTGACCGACCACATTCAACTAATTATCATCTTGATTGTTGACTACTGTATTGTCTGAATCTTTTTCTCGGAAAATTAATTACTAATATTTGATTTAAAATGGAAAAATTACTAATTATATTCCATAAAAGATTCTTACCATCAAAGCTATATATGCCAAAAAGTTGAAGAGATTACAGATATTTTCTATTACTATCTTTAGAGAGAAAATTGAATGGAAGGTGACATTTAAGTTTCAAAATTAATTTTGGTGACACTTTGACCAGCCCAAGGTCAAAGACCACTTAAAATAAGGATTAATATAATTGGGGACTAAACTAACATTTTTAAAACTTGTTAATTTTTTTAAAAATACAAAAAGACTCAAAAACTTTTCAACTCCCCCAATTCTCTTTCTTTTCCTCTCCTCTCTCTTAACCACCGATCAAATCAGTTTTCAATTTTTTTTGAAAAAAAAATTCTCTCTTCTCTTCTCTTCACTCAACTGCGATTTTGCTTCCAACTGAAGCTCTTCTTCTCTGTTCTTTTCCTGACGATAAACAGGGTAGACCATCGACCTTTGCTCTTTCTCTCTCTTTTCAGGTAAAGCCTTCTCTTTTATTTGGTTCAAAAAGTTGAGAAGTTAGGGTTTTTAAAAAAGTTAGGGCTTTGATTAAAGAAGAAGAACTGGACTGTGGGTTGATGATTTTGTTGTTTTATGCTTAAAAATGAAAGAAACCCTAATTTGTGGTATTTGTTAACACTTGATATGATTGTATATTTGTAAAATAGTATGTGTATCTTCAGTGAAATATAAATTTTTGTTGTTGTTGTTATTCTTGTTCTTCAACATTGTTGTGAAAGTAGTAAAACTTTAATTTTTGCAAGTAATATGTTGCAACATATTAGTTGATCTGTTTGAGCAAACAGCTGTTGAGATTTGAATTTTTATTGTGTCTTGTGTTATTTTTGTTGTGTCTGGTTGTTGTTCTTGTCTTGTGTTATTATTTTTGATAGAAGTAAATTTTTTATTATTGTTGTTGTTGGAATCTGTTGTTACAGTTGTAGAAGGGTCTTGCATCTCAAAAAGTTAGGCTTTTTGAAAATAATACTTTGGTTAATGAATAAGAAGAGGACTTGAACTGAGTTAAGAAGAAGAAGATTTGAACTGAGTATTCTCCTCAAAGTTAGGGTTAATGTTGTTGTTGTTCTTGTTCTTGAACATTATGTTGGTGTTATTGGTGTTGTTGTATTGGTAAATGTTGGTGTGGTTGTTCTTGTATGGTGTTGCTCTTCAAAATTGTTATTCAAGTGATAAATGTTGATTTATGTTGATGTTCTTGGTGTATTATGTGGTAAATTTTTTGTTAATACCATAACATATGTATAATATGTTGCAACATATTAAGCATATGTTGGAAATAACTATACCATCTGTTGGTTTACTCTTATTATGTTTCCAACAACAGATGACCCATCTGTTGGAACATATGAGTCATATGTTGCAACATATGACTCATCTGTTCCAACAGATGGGTCATCTGTTGGAAACATAATAAGAGTAAACCAACAGATGGTAAATGTTGGTGTTGTTGTTGTTTTGTTGATTTTATTGAATTTTGTTGGTGTTATTGATATTGTTTTATTGGTAAATGTTGGTGTTGTTGTTCTTGTATGGTGTTGCTCTTCAAAATTGTTATTCAAGTGATAAATATTGATTTATGTTGATGTTTTTGGTGTATTATGTGGTAAATTTTTTGTTAATACCATAACATATGTATAATATGTTGCAACATATTAAGAATATGTTGGAAATAACTATACCATCTGTTGGTTTACTCTTATTATGTTTCCAACAGATGACCCATCTGTTGGAACATATGAGTCATATGTTGCAACAGATGACTTATCTGTTGGAACAGATGAGTCATATGTTGGATGAAATCAGAGCAGTAGCTACTGCAGTACCCATCTTCTTGATACTTGGATGCCTATCAGAAATTATGCACAAATCAGCAGTATCATCTAGATAGCTTCTCATTTGTTCAAAAAAATATCGGTATGAGGCATCGCACTCCTTGTCAACTAAACAAAAAGCAAGCGGAAAAATATGATTCTCCGCATCTTGTGCCACAGCTGACAATAAAACTCCTTCATACTTGCTCCTCAAGAATGTCCCGTCAACGGCTATGACTCTTCTCATTTGCTCAAAACCACGTATCCAAGCTCCATAGGATACAAAAAAGTACTTAAACTTTCCATTTTCATCAATTTTCAATGCTGTCTTACTTCCTGGATTTGCGGCCTGAAGCATATAACGGTAAGCATCAAGCACTGCATACCCGTGCTCATGTGTTCCCCTAATCAAAGACTTTGCAATCTCCATGCCCTTCCAAATCTTCCAATAACTCACCTTAACACCCAATTCTGTACGAATTTGATGTTTCATGTCTTGTGTAGATGGGCCTTTACCTTCGGGGAACCTATTTTTGAAAATTTCACCGATGACTTTTGCTGTGGCGTACGGATTATGACTCGTGATATGCTCAGAACCACACGTGTGATACTTTACATAGGTTGTAATACAGAATCTATCAGAACTTAAAAGCTTCACAGCCCTAATCCACCATTTGCACTCCTGATATACACATCTAAAACAATACACATTACGCGAATTAATCACCTTCTTGAGTCTAAAATCTTTTTTCAAGCAAGCAATTTTCAACGAAGTTGTTAGTTCTTGCTTGTTCTTGAATGTCATTCCCTTATAAAAACCTGTTTCATCCTCTTGTACATGGATAGACTGTGTTGATTGAGAATTACCCACTGTATTGCTCCCAACATCAGGTGTAGGAGTTTGGTCATCCCCACAGCTTGGACCATCCAATTCTGCCCAACTTCCATTATCTGGAATATTCATATCTACCCTATCCTCCAACTCATCATTTAACATATCTTGTTGGTTTTGAGCTAAATTGGGGTTCTCTATCGGCTTTTCAATTACGTATACCCTTAAAATGGGCCTAGCTGCATCACTTAAATAAGCACGCAAACGAACTTGATCCCTTATCTTAAAAGGCAAGACCCTCTGATTTTCAAAAGAGCTGTGCATGTAACTGATGACAAGATCTTTCGGTTGGTAATTTAATTCACAACAACTGATGATTAAGTTAACAAAATCATCATACAAAATATCTTGTTGGACTGTCATCGCTATCGTTTCTAACAAGTCACCATCCTTCCAACGCCAAATAAATCGATTGTTCTTCTCGATCCATTCACCATGACAATCAACCCCTATTGTTATTGATTCCTCCATAAATGATACCTAAAGAGTTTTGTTAAAAAAATCAATAATAGTATAGTAAAGTTGAGTATCTATATAAAACAATAAAATTATATCATTGTCCCAACAAGTAACTCATTTATTATAACAAATGACTCACATGTTGGATACATGTTCAGAACCAGAAGCTTAATCCAACAAATAAGTCATCTGCTGCAACAGATGAGATATATGCTGCAACAGATGAGTTATATGTTGCAACAGATGACCTATCTGTTGGATCAAGCTACTGGTTCTGAACATGAATCCAACAGGTAAGTCATATGCTGCAACAGATAACTCATCTGTTGCAGCATATAACTCATCTGTTGCAGCAGATGACTTATCTGTTGGATTAAGCTTCTGGTTCTGAACCAGCTTTGCCAGCTAATGTAATATGAATCCAACAGGTAAGTCATCTGTTGCAACAGATGAGTTATATGCTGCAACAGATGAGTTATCTGTTACAGCATATGACTTACCTGTTGGATTCATGTTCAGAACCAGTAGCTTGATCCAACAGATAGGTCATCTGTTGCAACATATAATCTATCTGTTGGATTCAACTGTTGTAACATGAATCCAACAGATAGATCATCTGTTGCAACAGATGGGTCATCTGTTGGATACGCTACTGAAAATTGCAGAAAAACAGCAGATATACCCAGATGAGAAATTGAGCTAAAAATCATTATTTTTACTTACCAAAATCACCTATGAAGCAATGCCCAGTGATTACGAACAAATTTGGTCCAAAAATTTGATCCAGTACCAGCAGTTGTGGCAGCAACAACAACAACAATGGAGGGCAGGGGAGTAGAAGAAAAAGAAGATGATGATGATGAAGAAGAAGAAGATGATGATGATGAAGAAGAAGAAGACAACAACAGCAACAACAATGGAGAATGCTCTGAAAATGGCGCGAGGAAGAGAAGCAAAAAGAAGGGGAGGCGGTCCTTTTTTTCCCCTCCCATTTTAGGTAATTAGGGTTTTATTTAATTCTCCCAAAAGGGGAATGGGTCCAATGGGTCAAAGTGTAAAAATAAAAACTTGAGGGCAACTCAGAAAATGAGTCAAAACTCATTAATTCCTAATCTAATTTTTGTCACCTCTACTCAATTAAAATAACTTAAGTCACTACAACTTAAATTTGAAACATTTTTGTCACCCTTAATTCATTCACCCATCTTTAGAGGAGTATCAAATTAGTTACAGTGTTGCAATCTTTTCATGTGTCAATCCGACGTGTGTTATGTATTTTTTACATTTGAGGAGTTATGGACTTTTAATAACTTTTAAACCTATTGCCTTTAAATTTAATTCGATGAAAGAGAGTATCTATAGCTCTTTTTTTTTTCTTTTTGGGTGTTGGATTTCGTAAATAGATACGTTTCGAAAATTCCTTTTAAGAACTAGTACTCATGCATATTTGTTTGCTTGAAAATTTAATCTAAAAAATGATCAAGTATAAATATTTAATTCAAATTCACATGTCCTATCACCAATCAATCAATATACTCACTCCATCACATATTAATTGCATATTTAGTGGCTTATTATTTAAAAATAATAATTTTCAATGTGATTTCGACGTGGCATTAATTTGGCATTGATATGTCAATGATGTGGCGTGTGTGTAATACACTCTCTACTGTGAGACTGGTATAATATTTTTAGGGTGGTATTTAATTACTTAAAAGTTGTTAAGGGGAGTAAATAAATACTCGTATAGTTAAAGGGCTAAAGTAAGTTTTCGGGACAAGTTTAGGAGCGTTTTGATGTCTTTTCTCTTATGATATAAATGGTGGGATGGATTATCCCAAATTTGACAATAAAACAAGACACCAAAATTTTATTCCAGAATTATTCTTTTATTTCAGGACTATTTATTTTTATGAAAAAATTACTGGACTGAACTAACATAAGACCCTCTATTATGTAGTTGAACACTACTTTAAAATAATTATGTAACATAGAGCTACTTTTAATTATATAGCATTTTTTCTCTATTTCAATTCACCCCTGATATTATGGTATTATATTTTTTAGTATCAGAAATAAAATCACTCTCTCATTCACCTTCCTCTTTTCTCTCTCTTTTACTTCAATTCCCTTCAATTTACACAACCAAATTGCCCAACATCAGTGATTCACCACCACATATGTTTCTTTCCCAAAATCTTGAGTAGCAATTATCCACTCAAAGTAAAAATCTTCAATCGATTCTACACATTACAGGTAAGTATCCACAAGTTTATTTGAATATTACTTTTCTAAGATGGATTTCTTCAATTTCTCTTAGGGTTTGTTCTCAAGTTTTTCTCAAAGCTCTCAAATCCTCTTCAATGGCTGATTCTAATACACCAAAGAAAATTGCTCGTGGTATACCCTATTATCCACATACTATTGATGGATGCACATCTTTCGAATTACTTACTCAATGTGTTGATAATATAGATGTTGCTGCGTAATTAGAATTCAAAAATAGGACTTAATTTCGACATGAACCTATTACGTTTGGAAATCCATCTGAAACGAGTAGTATCAAAAAGGAAAAAGCAAAGAATTGGAAGAAGATAAGAGTATCAAAAGTGTGAAGAAATTAATTTCTCAAACTCTATCCAAGGGGAAGGGCATTGTCCACGAAAATTCTCCCAAATCAAATCAACAAAAAAAGGTATATTTCATTCTGATTTTTTTTTTAGTTGAATCTAGGGTCAAAATTTTTTCCAGTTGATTAAACTAATAAACATTGTCAATTCTGATATAATACATCTCATATAAGTATCACAATTTGTTTAGTTTGTGTCTGATATAATTTTTCAGTTGATTCTAGGGTCCTGAAATTCATCAGTTGTATCAAGTATCACATTATATTCTGATATAATATATCCTTGTTAAACTGATAAGCATTGTCAATTTTGATATAATACATTATGATATAAGTATTACTAACAAGAATATAAGTTTAGAGACAATATAGTTGTTTGTATCATATATCAGACATCCCTTGTACGAGATTACATCAGACATCCCTTGTATCAGAATATTGCTTATATGTGTTTAATAACAAGAATGTACATTGATCTCCTCGTTTTTTTAACTTGTGCAGCCACTAAAACGTTATCTCAAGCAACGACCTACAGAATCACCTCATATCAATAGCTATGGAGATCATGATTTAGCAGATCATCCGAAAGCTAAACTATCCGAGAGGCAAAAAGCTATGTTCAAAAAAATATGTTTTGATATGTTTATGGAGCTATTAAAGTGTGCAATACATACACAGTTGGTTCATTATTTCATGGTACTTGAGTTGAAGCAGGATAATCTCTATGAAATCTGGCTCCTTATCAATGACACCACACTTAAGTTATCCATCAGAGACTTTGCAATAATGATCGGGCTAAAGTATACTGATAATATTAACGATTTTGATGTACCAAGAAATAATCATCAGGCCTATAATTGATCTTATTTATATATATTTTCTATTTAGTTGTCTCAAAGATATGATTTTACTACTCCATCTCATATATTTATTGGAGAAAAACACTATTATCTCCTTGAGTTATTTATAACGAATGAACTATGACGTTATTTTCATAATTGTGAGATGAAGCTCAAGTTAAAAATGGCATGAGAGTAGGATAATTTGTTTAGTATTAAATTGATTTACTATAGTTTACTTGTGTTTCTACGGTGGTTAGAAAGGTGTGCTTCGTGTGTAGCTATTTTATTGTAAATGGTGATTCATTATTAATTTTGATTATAATATGTGATGTTGGATAAAGTTAATGAGGTATTGCATAGTCGAGCACTCATGAAGGGGAAGAGAAGTATAAGCTCTTGAAAATTTATAATAGCCTTCCTATTATCCATTGTTGAGATTATATGAAAAGGGCAAACTTACCTCAGGTATCACATATATGGCACTTAAATGAAAAAAGAATTAACGAATCAGTATTCACAAAATTGTAATACTTAAATTAGTTATCACATCTGAAAATATGCTAAATTATATATATAGGTATTAGAAACATGCCATATGTAACTAAAAAGTATAAACAAATTAGTAATCATAAAATTGTGATACATATATCATTTATCACATATGCATAGATATACAATTATACATATAAGTAACACAAACTTGTCAAATGATGAAAAAAATTAAAAAAATTAGCTAACGAACAATTGTGATACTTATATTCTTTATCAACATTAAATAAGTGTAAAATTAAGATATAAGTATCATAAATATGCCTCCCGAATAAAAACGAATGAACAAATCACTAAATCAATATTTGTAATAATTGTATCAATTATCACATTTCAATTATGTGATAAAATTATACATATACACATCACAAATATATGTTATATTATCAAAAAAAGTCTCAACTAATTAGTTAACATATATTTGTCTTAGTTAAATGCTGTAAAATGATATTATAATATTTATATCACATTAATAAATGTTATACGAATCATGCCACATATTGAAATTATATCATTATTTTTTATTCTTTAAAGATGGATCAATTATGATAGGATGTTAGTTCACTTGTTAAATACAGTAAATGATTGATGTGATACTTGTATCAAATTAACACAAATTTTGATAAAAAATGATAGATATGAATATCATAAACACATCACGAAAAGAAAAAAGGCCATCATATATTCATTCTAGAAGTCAACTATACGAGTTATCATACAATTGCCTTTGATAAGTATAACAATTTTAACAAAAAAATCAAATTAGTATCAGATCTGATACTACCATCATCCAAACGAATTCATAAACAGAAATCAACAGAAACATACTTAAAGGAGACTTATTAAAACCAATAAAATCTCTTTGATCAGTTGTATTACACAACGGATACTTAGTAAAGTTTCGGCTCTGTTTCTTCAATTTCACATATAATAACATATTCATGTCATTACGAATCTCTATTGGAGAACTATTACCATTAGATTTGTATTTTATTTGTAGATTTTTTCTATTTATGTCGATCCTCAAATGCTCCACAAGTTCAACAACCAAATCATCATAATGGGCATAATCCTTTATAACGATACCATCAATTACATCGTTTATGTAATTCTTCTCTGAATTTCAGTGATCTGAATGACGTAACAAGATTGATATGAAAGACATTATCTGGATACCTCAAATATCAGAAAAATTAGATAGAAGAAAAGATGAACACTTATACTTCGTCGCTCGCTCAAAACAATCAAGATTCGTGAAATTGTTATATCCACGAATCTTTTAAATTTCTTTCTCTTGAAAGTGAACGACAAAGTAGGAAATAATCCCAAAAAAGATTCTCCAGAATATGTTTACATGTATCAAAGAAGTTGACAATTGAATATGCGTTCTTTATTCCCATTAGTTACACTTAATTTGTTATGAAACAACGTAATTAAAGGCCCTAATAAATATTGTATCAATGATATCAGGTTCCCAATCTTGATACTCCATAAAAAAGGCTGTCAAAAGATGTAAATAAGTAAAGTGTTGCTCCGCTAATATAAGTCTAAACTAGAGCCTTTGGACTTAGAGTCATGTAATATGGGCCAGTTAGAGACCCGAAAGAGAAAAGGGACAGATGTTGGGAGAATTGTGGGGCCACGTTAGAGCTATAAGAACCAGTTGAAAGGCACGAGAGATCAAGCACGTGAGGGAGACACGTCAGCAAGAATATTAAAAAATGTGGACCCCACAAACGACAGGTCACTTCGGGAAGCAATGCACATGCCCCCACTAGCTAGACTACTTATAAAAAGAAAACTTTTATTTTTAAAAAGAAAAACAAAAATATATTTTGGTCACTTTTTGGTGTTTCTTTTTCCTCGTTGAAATGAAATGGTGGGACCCGCAACCTCCTAATGTTACACCCACGTGACACCGTCACGAGAATGAGAGCGACGCACCGCCAAGGAGGAGTAGAAGCACGTGCTATCACGTACCCTAATTTGGGTTGTTGATGGTGTTATGTTGTTTTACATGTATCCCCCAAATTATGCCCATAACATCTCCCCCACCCCCTCCTCTCCCCCTACCCCTCCCAATTTATTTATTTTTCATTTTAATAATCAAATTAGTAAAGGTATAATACTTAATTAATTTGAATATACATTGGATAGACCTACTAAAACATTAATACACTCCTTAGAAAATAAGTTAATGAGAAAATGTCCTCTAGTTACTATTTGAATTGAAAAAAACTTTTTATAAAAAGATTTGGGAAAATGTTTAAATATAGTCATTTTATATTCGAGTACAAGAAAATGAAAGAAAGATCGATCATATTTAATTTATATAACATCTTAAATGATTGAGAAGAATAAGAAATTATTACACAATCGCTTCAATTCAAGTGTTACTTTGTCCGTTTATTTTTATTTGTCATCAGTGGCGGAGTCACATGAAATTGAGGGTTGTCGATCGACGCCCCTTCATTGAAAAATACACTATGTAGCTAGGTGGAAATATTTTTCTTATTTATATATATTACGTATTGACACCGTTTGACTTCTTCGTGAATTTATTTCTTTATATTTTGACTCGTCTTACTAAAAATTCTAGCTCCGCCACTGCTTGTCACTATTTTGCTTCTCGAGAATAAACTTTGATCAACATTTTAAGATGTATTTTTTCATCATATTAATATAAGAAAAATTACAATTTATACTATTTTTCGTATAGTTTTCGATCGAACTTCAATTTAACTTTGAAGTTTAATCAAATTAACCTTTTTAAAGTGAAATGTGACAGGTAAAAATGGACGGAGGGAGTATTTCAAGTCTTGTGTGTAAAAATAATTTCTTGTAAACAATTGACCCAAAAAAATCTCCTATATTCTATTTACTGATCTAATGTGATATTTTTGTGATTTACTTAGAAAAGAATCATATAATTAAAATAATATATGTAATTGACCGTAAAATTGATGTCTAAATTTTCTAATCTCAAGATTCAGACCTAAAACATTTAGTTAATTAGTTAAGAGTGGATACATAATTATGTTTTTCAAAAAAAAAATCAATTTTTACTGCAAATCATGTTTTCATGTCGATACACATTAAACTTTCAAATACTTCTTTTCAGTTTCAACTTCAAATGCAATTTCTTACAAATCTCAAACCAATTCTTGTCCAAAACACCTACCTCATTTTTTGCATTTCTTTTTATATATATATGATTCCAAAAGTAACCCTACTATCATAGGACTTAGCTTACACCCTGAGGTCATGATTGACAATATACGCCACTATTGTTTGTACTAGTTTACTAATAATCCACTTCATAAGAGTTTCACGATCCTTCCAACCATAGATTGACCCAGCACTGTTGTTCTTCGTACTTATCGTGGGTTTGCATATTTACCATTGGTAGCCACTAGAAAAGTTTCATGTGGTGATTATTAGATTTAAAATAACCAGCCCTTAGTGAAAAAATGGCAAAAGTAAGTATCTTGCAAACCCGACGGATAATTTTAGACATATTCTGTAATTAGTGAACCGCTTAAATTTGGGTTGTTTGTCGTAACAATAAGAATATATGTGAACCGTTTTATTAACAAGGGGTGTATCAATTTTAAATCATAAAATTAAGGAGTATATCAAACTTTTTTCCCTTTCTTTAATGTTTCATTGATAAAAAAGGGCAAAAATAAATTACTTCTCTAAACTATAGGCACAAATGTGTGCCAAAAGTTTAATGGAGGGACACTGGTGAGCCAAACTTCAAACAAAAAGTAAATGTAGACTTTTTTACAAAGAACAACGATAAATAAGTCTATGGCCTATTTTGGATTTACTCGGAGCTTTAGCAATAACCATAAGAGGTGTGATGTGCATGAACTCATTTTAAGGGGTGCAATACTTCTCCCAACTGTCCTGGCGTATGTTTCCGAATCAAGTGCATCTTAAGCTGCTATAGCTCTTGCCAATTACCTTGCAAAATGAAAAAGAAAAAGAAAAAGAAAAAAATATAACATTTTCCCAATTTAAATTATGGTCTTTTGGCCTTGAATTGTACTATCCTTACTATTCAAACGGTTTTTTAAAAAAAATCTTAATCGATTTTGGTTGCTAACCGAAGGATTACGTAATATTTTTCTTATACTTGTTTCCTTTTTGTTTATTGTACTCCCTCCGTTCATCTTTACTTCTTCACTTTCCTATTGATACAGGGATTAAATCGATTTTGGTTGCTAACCGAAGGATTACGTAATATTTTTCTTATACTTGTTTCCTTTTTGTTTATTCTACTTCCTCCGTCCATCTTTACTTCTCCACCTTCCTATTGATACAGGGATTAAGAAGTAGTAAATTATAGATGTAATTTTACCATATTACCCTTTGAATATAATAAATTTAATATTTTAAAAAATATATTAGATGATGAATCGTATTTAATGCTAAGGGTAAAATGGATAGAAATAAGTAAATTATCCGCAGCTCCAGCTGAAGCAATTGTAATTGCTCCGGTGGATCAGAGCTACTCGAAAACCGTGATAGGTGCTTGAGATCAGAACTGCTTACAGACCTTGATCTGTTTACTTCCTCCTTTAATAAGATCGGGATGAGGAGTGACCTTTTACTGGACCTCGAGGATCGGTGGGAGAACAAGATCCGGAGCAACGACCTCAACAGTTTGGAAGATATCTTGAGAAAAGATTTTAGCAGCGGTGTATTCTTAGTTTTAAAAACTAAATAAGTATTATTGAACATCCCAAAATAGAAAAATAAACAAGTAAAAATGAACGGAGGGAGTATTCAGAAGGGTAATTAGTGATTAGTAAAAGGGAGGACATTTGAACGAACCATAACAACTTCACTAAAATATGTAGCAAGTCACGTCAAGTTAACGGTGCGCACCTAACGCCGTTCCGTTGAGATAAAAGAAAATAGGTGGTCCCCACCGCACGCAAAGGTGCGAAGCACGGCAAGGGATGGGCGCACGTGAGTGCCTGGGACATACCCTCTCAGCTCACGTGCGATATTTTTCACTCTCCCACCACGTATTCCACCTTAATTCTGCATCACGATTTCGGCCCTTTCCTTTTTGGTACTGGGCCCCTTTTTCATCTTTTATGGGCCCATTCCCCTCAAGTTCAGTTATTACTAGTGTGTGTCCAACATCACTCTATTACCTTGCTTCCTTATCTATCCCTATCTCATTAACTAGTAAAAACCACACTTAAAAAACAAAGACAGCGGAGATGAAAATGCTTAGATAGATGTGTAAAAATATTAAAAGAGATAAGATTAAAAACGAGGTTATTATTGAGATCGAAATCGATATGACATCATTCGAAAAAATACTAAAGGCAATAAATCAGTCTACAAAGAAAAAATATAAAAAAGACATAATAATATATATGATTTGGTCAAATAACCTACATATTATGAAAATTAATATTAAAAAGCATAAAAAAATTATTGAGAGAAAAAATTTCCTTAATCAAGAGTATTGTAAGGACTACATTGTGGATGTTATTATGTTGTGATTGAGAAGAAAAAATCTTCTATTTATAAAAAATCAAAACATCTCTTACAAGAAAAAATTAACCAAATATGAAAGAGATATTTTCTGAAAACCTTTCTGAAATAAAATATAATCATGGTATAATTCAGATAAAGTAAGAAATTCAGGACAAACACCACTAGTTATATGGATAATGTTGGAATGGCCTCTGCGGCAAATAAAATAAGGAAAGTGAGATTGAGATGGTTCGAACATGTGAAGAGGACGGAAATGTACTAGCAAAGAGGTATTACAAGTTGGCTATAATAGATTTTAAGAGTCCTTTATAGAAATAGAGGTAGATCAAAGAAGAATTGTATGAGGTAATTAGATAACACATGATATAATTTTTAGCTTATAAAAGATATAATTTTTGATAAAAAGATTTGAATATCAAAGATAAAGATAAAAGGATAATAGATAGCCGAGTGTAGTTAGTAATTCAAGGATTCAATCTAGTACTTGTATTAAAACTCTCCTACACTAACAATAACAACGAAAAGAAAATCAGATTTGCGTATAATGTGTGGGACCACCACATCACCGCGTGAGTTGGCCACGTGATTTGGGAGGCGGGACGATGTTGCAAGTAGACATTTTTTAATCACGTGACTCTACCGGATTTCACGGTCAGATTGACACCTGTCCCGTAATGCCAATTTTTATTTTTCTTAATTATCCCGTAGCCAACTTTTTATGCATAATAATCGCATAAATAAATAATTTAGACCAAATCGGCAATAAAGAAAAAAAAACAGAGTTTAGAATATAGATTATCCTAATCCTCCGACACTAATAAAACAATATTTAACTGATCCCTATAATGATACCTTAAGTAGAGAATGTCCACGCTACAAGGAAGCTTCTTATTTACAATTACTTTAATTATTAATAATTTAAAATTTAAATTTATTTTGCAAGAGTAAATGATTGAAGCTTTTAATCTTTCTGCGTTGTTCTCCCTTCTTTACATTAAAATAATTAGCAGTACTAATCAACTAGCTAAACTTTTACCTAGAATTAAAGACTAGAAATACGTAAGAAAAAATAACGCATTTTATTCTTTTCATTTCTAATTTGATGTCTGAAAAAATTTATTTTCTGAAATCTTTAATTGTGTTACTATACATAGGACCTAGACCTACAGAAAGAATCGTATTTTTTTCTTGAGAAACAATTCCAACTTAAAAAGAAGAAGAAGCAATTGACGTCGTTGTGTTCATGAACCTTTGCGGTCTTCGCGTATTATTGGGAATCTTAACTTTTCTTTTAGATATAAATGTAATCTTCACCTTTACTAATTAATTTAATTTAAAGCACGTTACCTTAGCTTATTGTATTTTCATTGACTAACTAAAGTCTTAATCAGTGGTTTTAAATAAAATTAAACAAGCAGCTGTAGATAATTAAGTAACTGTACTACGCATGACTGGGTTTTCTATAAGATATTCCTTTCGTCCAAAATACTTGGCATATTTTTTAAAAAAAAGTTAATTTCATTAATTTCGATTCAGTTTATTTGTTGTTGTTGTTGCTATTATTGTATTTCATCCGTCTCAAAATACTTTTCGTGTTTCTAAAAAGTCAAAATTCTATATTCTTTTTAAAATATTTATTTTAGAGTATTGGAGTGTTTGATTTTTTTTTTAAAGGAAAATGATAAGTTTTTTGGGTCTGAGGAGGATAGAATGTGCAAACCTTATTCCTACCTCGTAGAGATAGACAAGATGTTTTCAATAGACCCTCGACCTGAAATAAAGCATTTCTAATTAGCAGTTTGCAAAAATGAATACAAAAATAAGAGCAGAGACAACAACAAAATAATATGAACTGAAGAACAGTACACAACATACAGAGGAATGAACACTATGACAACAAAATAATATGATATACAAAGCAAAAAAATCACATCAAGGAGTTGTTTCAGTTTATTTATTTTACCAAATAATATTCAAAACTAAATTTAAGAAACCAGTAATTAAACGTGTATTGTCTGACACAAATTATCATTAAGATGGTTGGCTAGCTTATTAAAGTTTTAGACAAATCGTAACTAATTTTAGGTAGACGAGTTTCCTACCTATATATTTTAATTTAACACTTCTGTTTGAACTAATTGATGTTACACGCATTTAATAACAATTGATAGTTAGGTATTATATAATTAAGAAGTAGTTAATTATCAAATATTTAGTCTCAAGTGAACATGACATTGATGCTTAAAGCATGAACTTGAGTTTATCAATTTTTCTGTTGTGAAATTATTTAGAGTAATATTATGAATGATAAAAGATGTTAAGAATTGATTTTGGGTCCAAACTCTAATAACAAGTATTATATCTTGTTAGTCGTATGATATCTAAACCTACCGATCGAGTTGGATTCGTCCTTAGTAATTAAAGAGAAAATCGAATTTATTAAAAAACATTTTCATTCTGAGAATTAAACTCGAGATATTGATTTGATTGAAAACAAAAAGGATTGCAACTATTCCACTATATTCATTGATGATAATAAAAATACTTCTGATTTAGATTAAACAAAGATACATTACATGCTTTGTCCTTTTTTTTTTTTGCTAAAGTCACTCTTAAGGATGTCGGAGTAGAGTTACATCATTAACTATGGATTTGCATAAATCATTAAATTTCACTTAGATCTTATTTAATTATAAACTCATTATCCAAGATAAGTTATGAATTCAACTAGTATATGTTTAAGAATTTATAAATTTTGGCTATGCCACTTAAAAGGAAATAATGAATTATTAATTTGTTTTAATATTATTTGAGCTTCAATAGTTTGGATTGAAATGAGTTTTTTTTTTAAAACAAATTATAATTCAACCTATTTAATTTTTACTAAGTTTTAATTCCTCTAATTTTTTTCAGTATCTAACAAAATTTGTAGTACTTTTTTTCTTTATTATGATAATATTTCTCATGAGTCAGCCGGGTCAGCACCCCTCATCGCCTTTGTATCCAAACCAGATGTATTGTACTACCCATTTAGACAATCAAATAAAAAATATTTAAACATAAGTATTTTGAACAGCCTTAGAAACAACCTCTTGCAGAAATGCAAAGTAAGGCTGCATACAATAGACTTTTGTGGTCGGGTCCTTTTTTGAACCCTGCGCATAACAGGAGCTTTAGTGCACCAGGTGTTGGGATCGAAATCGAGAGAGCGTCTTGCGAAAGCTTATGATTACAAACCATCAAGGCGATAAATCAGCCGACACATAAAACTATACTAAAAAGCATAATATTATTATATGGTTTGGCCAATTGGCCTACATATGAAAAACTAAATTAAAAATCATAAAATTTATGAGAGAAAATTCTCCCCAAATAACAAGACTCTTTTGATAACTATATTGTGGATGATATTGTGTTATGTTTGAGAAGAAAACGTCTTATATTTATAGAAGTCCAAAACTTCTCCTCCAAGAAAAAATTAACCAATTATGAAAAAGATCTTTTTCTACAAGAAAACCTTTTCAATCAAGAAAAACTTTTTGAAGTAAAACACAATTATGGTATAATTCAGATAAAGTAGGAAATTCAGGGCAAACCCTAACACCAGGCTGCCCTTTAAGTATTTTGACTAAAAATTTTGTGGGTTAATTTAGATAGTACACTGACTCAATTTTTGAAATTAAACTTATTAGACTGATCAATAATCAATTTAAACGTAAGTAAATTGAATTGATTATATTTTGATGAACTAATTTTATCTAAGCAGTAAAAAGTGGGCAGTGACACTCTGGCAGTACCATTTTGAGCAAGTAGCTAATTTGTCGTATTGTGCATAAGCACGTGAGTTGCTGTGTTTAACTCACATGCCCCCACTCTTCCTTTCTTTTTTTTATACGAGACCAGTGACCACATCTATATATTTACGTACTTAGACTACGCACTTTCCTGCACATTATTGAGAATGAAGAAGAAATTTAACGCATACTTAGTAATTAAATCTTTACATGAATGTTTGTTTCACCTACTAGGCTACTCGTCTGTTTTTTCTTTCATGAAAATAAAGTCTTCCAGGAAAATATAAAAGAAGATAGTTGGGGAAAAAAAAACATAATATAAAAAGAAGTGAATTTAGGATTTGAACTTTATGAGTTCTAAATTCTAGGATAGCAGCATTAGGTGTTATATTAATTGGGTTCTGAATTTAACTTTTAGAAATATTTAGTGAATATTTAATACAAATGCAAAGTTTGAACTTAATTATAAAGGGTTCAAGAATATGCAAATGTATTATATTAGGATTACTAGGTAAGTGATTTTCACATCTCAAAGCTCTCTTTTTCCTTTTTGTTATATATATTTTGTTCTAACAGAATTACTAAAGAAATTATAGTGTTTTGATTTGTTTAAGAGTCATGGGTTCAATGGGTGGCTCACTTTTTCTTTTAAGTAGTGGGAAAGAGGACAGAAATGTGCCGTTGAAAGACTTTATCGAAACAAATATAGGTATTCAAGCACGTATATAGATGAGGTAATGGACAATTGATCAAATTTAATATGAATCGTTCATGAACGATAGTTGAAGTTGGGGACTGAGGCACATAAATCTTATGAAGCAACAAAAGAAGAAAAGTAAATGTTGAGAAGCACATTAGATGTTAAGAATGTAACCTAAAAGAAACGAAGCACATTAGAAGGTAATGTCCATTTTAGCTAAGTCCTAATGCCAGCCCATAAATTACTGTTGAGCTCACATGATTTGTTGTTTGTGACATAGGCTTTATATTAGGACTACTATGTATTTTATCCCCTTAATATATGTGACTTTTGCACTTTAAGTACCTAACGCTGCTGCATGTTACTCTAGGTTGTAGATCAAAACTCAAAAGGGCATTTCCTTCCACAAAATGAGAAACTAACACACCCCGGTCTCAATTTATATGGCATCATTTTACTTGACATAAAATTTAAGAAATATTTTTAAAATTTGTGGTTTGAAAATTTTAGACATTTGTCTGGCTATAAATTATTTCACTAATAATGGCAAAAAATAATTTTTAAAGTTAAGTTATTTCTATTTATAGAAATTAAATGGGACATTCTTTTTAGAAGAAAATATCACATAAATTGAGACGAATAATATATGTATAATATCATAGAAAAAGAAATGAAATAATGAATGACATAATGGATTATGGAAGCCAGAGACACAAATAATGTTGTAATGGATTATGTAATAAAAATGATTAATATATAATGAAAAAATTAATGTTTACATACGTCCAAATAGTAGAAGAATATAGTGCTACTATACAACCTGTGAGGGCATGGAAGCTACTTAAAGGTTGTTTTTAGTTTAAGAAAGGAGGAGCCATGTTCTGATACTTTTTCAAAAAGGGGAATTATTAATTAATTAAGATGCAAAAAAGAGATATATAATACAACTTAAATTAATTGGATTAGTTAGTTTATAATTAGTTGTATGATAATGACAACCTGTTCGGTTGTAGGTGTACACCTTAATGTGAATGCTTTGCCTTGATTGTCGGAGATAAACAACCATTTTCTGAACTATCTATGATTATTTTTTTTAGATTAAATATTTCATAACCCCTAATCTCAAAAATACAAGCAAACAACTTGTTTTGACTTGATGGATTAGTTGGTGTACTGTGTACCATTAATGAAATGGTGAATTTCATGTAATTGTCAAACATTTAAAATATGTAAAATTTTATTTTGTGTATATTAGCCAAATTGACTTGTAATAGTACAAAACAAAGAAAACACTAGTGAGCAATCTTAAATCTTTAATGCTTATTTTATACTCCATACCTTTTTTTTTCAAGGGAATTAAAAATGATGAGATTGATTTAGTTTAGCCCAACGGAAAGAAGTTAAATAAAATATTTAATTTGACACGAAGTTTAAAAATATAATAAAATCTTTTAGCATAAGTTACTTGTATAAAAAGTATCCAAATTACTTTTATTATGAAAAATAAATGAGAAATAACATGAATTTCACACGTTTATTCATCTTTCCCTCTTTTAATAAAAGATCCGATTATATATCAATTCATTCCGTCAAGTTATAACCGTAGGATAAAATATAGATAGTAATAATTTTTGAAGAAAAAAACTCATAGTGAAGGTAGGAAAGTAGTGAAGAATTGTGGATATGATTAAGAGATTAAATTTTGATTGTTAAATACACAAAGATGTTATTTTTTTTTGAGACATTAAAAGATGGTGAAATAAAATGAAAGAAGAAATTACTAGGAGATGTATTTGCATACCAAAATATACAATACTTATCACTTAGTATAAATTGACACATAACGTTCACATTCCACAAGTAGATTGACACTAGATATGTTGCTATTATTGTTGATGAATAGAGGCGGATTTAAAATTCAAAAATAATGGAGGCACCACAAAAGTAGACACACATTAGTGGAAGTGGAAGCGATGCCAAAAGACATTGCCTTCTGAAATTTTTATTATACATACATAAAATTGATGTTCTAACATATAAACATATAAATTAAATGGAATAACTGATTGCAACTTGCTTTGTTTCGAAATCCACCACCTACAAGTATTATGCATTTTTTAACCATTAATTAAAAACGAAAACAATGTAGCAATCCAAACTCGAAATGGCATTGCACGCCTATGCTCAAGGGGCACGCTGATCAAACTATCCAATATAATTTAATAGACACATGTGTACTTTCAACCCATCACATGAATCTATATCTATTGATGAGTCGAGGGTTTATAAAAAAGTCTTTGCTTTATTTTTTACACAAAATAAGAGCAAGACTATACACCCCACCCTCTAAATTCACTTGTGAAATTAGACGGAGTGAGTATGTTGTTGTTGATGTCCAAGGTCCAATTTATTACAATTGGATGTGTACTTTTCAATCTTAATTAATTTGGTGATCTAGATATCCTCATTTGGTGAATAAAAATTAAATGTCCAAACTTGTTTTATTTATTTATTTTTAACTAGAATAGAGAGAGAGAGGGAGAGGACAAAATATATTTGGGTGCGTGCCTAGAGGAAGTGAGAGAGATAATCTGGGTGGCACATGGGTGTTTTAAAAAGAGAAAGAGCCCCGCGTTCCCCGGTACAGCTGAAAGGCCACTCAGTAACAAAGTGGTACCATCACGTGACTTTTCCTCCTCCCTTACCAACATACCCCAATCCTCTTTTCTTTTTTCTACTTGCCATCAAATTCCAGGACTTACTTGGGATCTGTGCACTAATCATAGTCATTAGTTCTATTTAAACTAGTTAATCTGTCATAGGGTCAACCCCCCAATTCTCTTAATTGTTATGAGAGAGGACACTCACGTGATCACTTTCTTGAGATCTGTAAAATCCAAATTCCCATCTTGAGAGATTACTGCTTACCCCACTCGAGGATACTACAAAAGAGTAACTTTCAGATTCCCCACTTCTCTCTTTTTTACTTGTGCTCCTATTCTTTTATTTTTAAAAATAAAATAGCTTATATAACACACAAACAAAAAATCAATAGCATAAACATAGTTATTTTCTAATCCTTAGCCTCTCCCTCGATGCTGCACATTAGTAAACAAAAGAAACGGCTACCAAAACAAGTGGTATATCGGATTCGGCTACTTCTTTCTGGGTATGAAATTTTTTTAACTAGGAATCACGCTCCTCAAATGAGTGCTATGCATCATGAATCTGGATTAGTCAGACTTCAATGCGGATACTGAACACCGAATAAAAACCCAAAAAAAAAAAAAAAAATAAAAAATCAAGCAAATAGGTAATTCAACCTGTCTAAAGAGAATCGCTCATTAATTAAAAAGTTATTATTCATTTGAATCGTTAAGTTGGAGTTCGATCTTTTAATCGTCAATTTGAAAATTTTTTCCACTTCCTATTTATAAGTTATAACTATGTAATAGGAAAATCTTTTAGTTAGAGTAAATGGGTATATAGAATCGTACATTTTGTTTGTGTTGAAAATTTGAACTGTTTAAATGATGTAGGATTAAAATGTACGTTTAAGTATTTTCTTTCAGAACAGATTTACAACTTTAAGATAACCCAAAATAAAAGAGTATAGAGTTAATTTATGGAAAAATATCTAAGTGTATCAATTTGAAGATGTAGAACTTTTGGAAAATATGTTAAACATGTATAAAGGAGGCAAACGTCAAGTTTAAGTTTTCCCGGGAAACCTGTTTGTTGTTATAGTTGGTGAGCTCGTGTCAATGTTCTTCTTACCTTCCACTTCTATTTAGTTAGTGCCACTTTAAATAGAATGCAGTTATGGCTCAGTTTCCTTCGTTTCAATTTATGTGGCACAATTGAAATTTTGAAGTTAACCAAGTTTTTTTATTGAAATTTATAAGTCTTTTAGATTTTTAATCTTATTAATTATTGTGATTTATAGTATTTTTTACGTAGTTTCAAAAATATTAAAATTTCTATGTTTGAATTTACGATCAAAGTTTAGAAGTTTGAATCTCAAAATTTCTACTTTGCCACATAAATTGGGATATAAAGAGTATAATATCTCTATGACGGATTGGAGAGGTGGTACCAATGAGGTCTATGGTGGGACGGATGTGATTATTTTATCTTTAAATAAGAATCTCGATTTTGGAATTTAAAAAGTTTCAATAAAAAGTGTTTCCTTTCTTAATGAGTTTCACCCGAATTAGTTTAGGCTCCAAAATGAACATCGGATAACAGATGAAAAATAAAAAATAAAAATGGATAGGTGCTGATTAGCCTTTGTAAGTTGCATGCTTTTGTTCTTGATCCATAAAATAAAACTACTGTCATTGGCCAATGGCCAAGATAAACAAAATAATGTTACTGAAAATTATTAAAAATTAATTTGTCAGAGATTTACGTGACTGAGACATAATAAAATAAAAAAATTATAGCTTAGTGTATAATTATTTTTTGAATCGATTAACAAGTGGAATTTGATATTCGCTCTGCCTCACATTTGAAGTTATACTCAATAAATTATCTTTAACATGATATGGAGCAGTGGAGGAGCCGTTTATTTTCGAAAAATGGGACAGATTAATGCATCACTATTAGTTTAACTGGAACATGTAATTTTAATTATTATTAGTACTAAAAGATTTAGTCGCTAAATAAATTAATAGTATTACTCGGGATTGCCAAAAATATAAAAAATTCAATCTACTAGATTACCAAAATTTTGTACCACTAGCAGTGAACTAAATTCCATCACACCTTGATCCGACAGAGTCCAGTAAACGGTCACTTTGAAACCATAATGCTATCAAAATCAGCTGTAGTCGGACAGTTTGGATCCTATCATTCTTAATTAGGCATTTCGAATTTATATTTTAAAAATAAATTTTTTCTTCTGAAAGCATCACCTCCTAAAAATAAATTGTGCATATGTGAAATTAAATTTAATCAAATTTTAATGTGAGTATAGAGGACTGGAAAAAAATACTGTAACTTTGCTTAAAGAATCGGCAACCAATGAGGCAAACGCCGTTAATCAGCCGTAACGACGTTATATAAACGGCGTTTTATCTTTAACGGAGTTAGCACGTAGAAAACGAAAATGAAGAACGCTTGCCTTTAAAAGTTAAAACTCCTCTCACTAAAGCCTCTCCTCTTCACAGAGAAAAGTATAGAGAGAGAGAGAGAGATATTTTGAGATTTCTCTGATCTATAAGTCCCATTTTATTTTTTTCTTTTACTGGGTATTGATGTATATTGAAGCAATTGAGACGACGGACAACAATATACTTATATATATTTTCAATGGAGTGTAAGTGAATTGAATTTGTGTTTAGACAAGACGACGAGGGCCTACCAGCAATATCTTTCAAAAGTCACTGTTTGGATCACTTCCTTATTACGTTTGGGGAATTGTGGGAGGAATCCCCATCTGAATTATGCATTATTCATCACCAATTCTCATCTAAAGTACGTATCTTCCTTCTGGATCTCTCTTATTCTCTAAATTCTCCCCTTTCTTACGTATATTTTCACTTGAATTCTGCATAATTCAGTTGAATTATGATTAATTAGCCTGTTTCTTACATGGAACTTTTTTTTTTTTGTAGCCGAATTTTCTAGGAAAGAGAAGTGAATTTTCTCGGGAAATAATCTACAAGTTTTGAAGTTAGTTTTACAGAAGATTGCCTGTCTGCTGCTAATGCGCCTCCAATTTACGTTGGAGGCGGATCTGCACTATAAAAGCTTTTGAATACAAAATTTTCGAGATACGCAACGACTTAATTAGCAAAATTCAGTTGTAATTCTGTGTAATTACTTGATCTGGCGAAAACACAATTCACGTTTGTTAATGGAGCTGCCTCAGCCCAGGCCTTTTGGAACAGAAGGTAACAGTACTTTTAAGTTCACTTTTTTGAATGAGATAATATTAGAAAATTTGTGGTCCAGTTTTTCTCAAAATCTGCGCATAACAAAAATTTTAGTACATCGGACAATCTTTTGAATAGTGGAAAATTTAAATTTCGGTGTATGTGATTGTTGCAGGGAGGAAGACGACGCATGACTTTCTTTCACTATATTCACCTGTTCAACAAGATCCAAGACCTCCCCAAGGTAAATTTTTCGCGCATGCAGGATATTTCTTTTTCGGATTAAAAAAACTAATATTCTTTTTTTTTTGTTTAGATTTATTATTTTTAACGGAGATAAATTAAAAGTTTCTTTATCTTTTGTCTTTCTGATTTACTTATGAGATTTTTTTTTCCCAATAATATAAATTTGAGGAAAGGTGTGTTTGGGGTGCATGTGTTGTTATCATTGATTTTGGAGAAGATGCAGCCCTTTATTGTTTCTTTTTTTTTTAAAGATTCTTAAATGAGAAATTATTTAATATTTTAACATTTGTATATACACTTAAATTGAGAGTTGTATTAGATTAGATTTAAGTTATTTATACACGTTATTAGTAAAGAGTTCATTGTGAGCTAATTGATTATAGCTGATTACTTAGTATTTCTTTTTTTTTTTTGAATTATCAATAAATGCTCATCACAGAAAATTACGTCTAATCGGATTTAGGAGATCTGATCAATGCCTGTATATATTTTGCAATCTCAATTCAAAGAACAAGCCGGCTCTTTTAGCTCCGTTTTGGTCGAAGTTGAAATTTGAAAATTTAAGTTTTTGAAGGTGTGGTTTTTGAAATTTGAAGTTGGGTTTGAACATGCATTTATTTGGAGAAATTTAAAATTTTGTGGTGAAAGTCCAAAAACCAAAAAGTTGAACTGAGCCCCTTTTTTGAGAATTTGCAAATATTTGTAGGCTAGATTTTGAAAATTTGATCAATTGCATGACCCAACGAATATTTGGAGACGAACTTTTAAAATCTATGGCCAAACGATAGCTTATTCTTTTTATATTTTAAAATTTTGATCTAAGGATCTTCTAATCTTCATTTTCTTCTTTTTGGTTGGGAGAGGCCAAAAAGGTTATGGCAAGGACAAACTTTCCACATGTAAGATGCAAAATTTTGGGTTGGCTTTTCATCCTCTCTCTTTAAAGAAGAAAAAACAGAAACAGGGTCTGGGTATTTTGTTTTTATTTTAAGTGAAAAAAGTCCTGGGGATCTGGAAACAGTAGATAAATGTGTTGTGATGTAAACAATGGTTGGGATAGAAGGGGAAAAAACCAGTCACACCCACGAGTGTCGCAATTAATGCACCCGTGACCCTTAACGCTGATTGCTGAATGCGTATGTGGATCTTGCTCATCTTCTTCAAGTGGGCCATCCACTTGGACTCAGATTTAGCTCAACATTACTCGTTCTGGAAAAAGGTCGGGCCTTGGACTAATTTTGGATCCGTACTGTTTTTGTGCATATGACTGACTATTCTCCGTATACAGTTTGGGACCCAGAGTTTGGTATCTAATCCTTGCTTTAATCTGTTCTTAATTTTGAATAGTTACCAAGGGATTGAAGTGAATTTAATGGTTTCCCGAAGGCCTTTCGGAAACAGCATCTCAGTCCCACTTGTGGGATTAGAGTGGATATGTTGTTATGTCTAAATAATACGGTAAAAATACGGACTATCCCCTTTTAATCAGTTGATTGCAATACTATTTTCTGCCAAAAGAGTTTATTAGTGCCCTTTTTAATCCATACAGTAACCTGGTCCCCTTCTTTCCCTACATATCAATCTTATTGCACTAAAAGATAAAATCAAATTTATTACTGTGTTAGATTCTTTTTCATGCTTTTGGACCTTGTAAGTTTAACTTCATGCGAAGTCGGAAAAAGACGGTAAAATATAGCAAAAAGAAATGGTGAAATACTGGACTGTAGCTTCCACAAAGTTTGTGATGCTTTGATGAAAGCATGTAATATGTTAGGATCAGAGAAAAGAAACATTTGTGAAACATTGTTACTATTATTTTGCCAGATTCTTCTACCCTTTTATGCTATCTTTCATTAGCATTAATGTGTTTGAAACATCTTTGATGTATTTTACGTAGATAATTATGTCCTTAATTGCCTGCCTTGCATGTATTTAATTTGTCCTTTCTCTATGGCTGTTTTGAATCCGAAAGCAGGTGGATACCTAAAGACTCACGACTTCTTGCAACCACTGGAGCAAGCAGAGAAGACAGTAAGGAAGGAAGAAACCAAAGTTGAGGTAGTGGCTGTGGAGAAGAGTCCGGCACCAGTAGCTGCTACTCCTTCAGGGGAGCATATTCTTCCTGGTGGCATAGGCACCTTCAGTATTTCTTATTTGCACCAAAGGGTACCAAAGCCAGAGGCAAGCTTGTTCTCTGTTGCACAGGCAAGTAGTACCGACAGAAATGACGAAAATTCAAACTGCAGTTCTTACACAGGGAGTGGTTTCACACTGTGGGATGAATCTGCAGTCAAGAAGGGAAAGACAGGGAAGGAGAATTCTGGGGGTGATCGACACGTCCTAAGAGGTAAATTTTTACTCTCTCCGTCTATGTTTGACTTGGCACATCCTTTAAGAAACAATAAATAAAATGGTAACTTCACTATATCACCCCTAATTATTATAAGTCATCTCACTCATTGGGATTTGAATTGGAAATAGTTACTCCTTCTGTTCCACTTTATATGACTCGCTTTCCTTTTTAGTCAGCCTAAAAAAGAATGACACATTTCTACATTTAGTAACAATTTAACTTTAAAATACCAATTTTACCCTTAATGAAATGATTTACAACCACACAAACATCTAAGACTCATTTTAGACCACAAGTTTCAAAAGTTTTCCTTTCTTTCTTAAAGTCTATGCCAAGTCAAAGTAACTCATATAAAATGGGACGGAGTGAGTAGTACTTAATAATAAGGGTAAAAAAGGTTTAAAATGGTAAATTATCTCTTGGTTTTCCAAACTGGTAAAAGTGGACGGAGGGAGTATTTTCTTTCTACTTGTTTCACGTCTTTCTTGAAAACTTAAAGTGTATAGTCATAATAATTCTCTTGGTAAGCAATGCATGGCTCGAAGAAAAGTTTCGTTGAAGCACCTATTTTGTGAAAGACTGAAACATAGAGAGTATGAATACATCAGTCATTTGTTATGTGATGCATGTGCAGTATTAACTGTAACTCTGTGAGTAATACATCATTGTACTAGAGAAACCTAAGCTAATTTGATTTCTTACAGGGAACATAAATAGAATTTGGCCAACCTGTGATATTCACGGGTAGTGTTTGCTGATCTGGTGTTACCTATGAATAGTCAACTCTGAACCTTTCAACTCCAATTAAAACTTGCTATTTGCTTGGCAGAAGCAGGTGTGAACACTGTAGGAGTTCAACCTACGACATCATTAGAATGGCAGTCACAATCATCTTCAAATCATAAGCACAACACTACGGCCTTAAGTTCGCTCTCATCTGCTCAGTCAGTGACTCTTTTGTTCCCAGTCATATGAATGCCCCCTTCTCTACCTTGATATCAGTACATTTATTTGCAGTTACAAACTCTATGATCACCTTGCAGGCAATCATCTCTCCTTAAGAGCCAAAGTTTCTTACATATGATAACATCAGCAAAGAGTGCACAAGATGACGACGATGATGATGATGAGGATTTTGTGATTAAGAAAGAACCACAGTCGGACCCCAGAGGTTTGTTTTGTGCAAGTCTGATGATTCCCACTCATTGTCTACATGCAGTTGTCATTTCTTAACACTCAGATAGCTTCTTTTACAGGTAATTTATGTGTAAAGGTTGATGAAAAAGGCAACGATCAAAAGCCAAACACCCCGCGTTCAAAGCATTCAGCAACTGAGCAACGGAGAAGAAGCAAAATCAATGACAGGCATGTCTACAACATAGTTGATAGCTTAAACAGAGAAAACTTTTTGATATAGAATCCTTATCTTATAATATTATCTCTAGGCAGGATGGTGGATGTTAGATGGACGTGTGTGTTTTTCAATTTAGTACCATCCTCTGCTCTTCGAAATATATCAAGCAGCCTTCTCTGCATAGACAGAAGTTTGCTTGAATGTTCTGTTCTGTTACAGATTCCTATTTAGGTTTTATGTTTTCATCTCTTCAAACTTTGTTTTCAACTGCTACTTCGATTGAGTTTTGGACAAAATAAAGTGATATCTCGTTGAACATCTAATTTTTTTTTTGTTTTCAGATTCCAGATGTTGAGGGGAATCATCCCTAACAGTGATCAGAAAAGAGATAAAGCATCATTCTTACTGGAGGTACTTGAATTGCATATTTTGTTAAGTCTTCTCTTTATTAATAGAGATACGTATAAAATTAAAATATTGTTTGCAGGTTATTGAATATATTCATTTCCTACAAGGGAAAGTGCACAAGTATGAGGAATCATACCAAGGCTGGGATAATGAACCTCTGAAGTTGCCATTGGTAATCCATCTCTGGTCTTTCTCAATGTTCGCCTCCTTTCTTAGGTCATAGCTTTGTTGTGCTCAAGCATTTGTGCAAAATTGCCTCATCTTAAGGTATTAAAAATTGAGGCCTAAATTTTTTATATTAATGATGTAGTATATGGGAAAAGTTGGTCAATACCACATGTATAATTAAGACGCCAAGTTGGTGAAATGAAATTGAAGTCTTGACATGCTCGTGTATTTCCCTGACCATCTTTTCCGAGTATATCAGGATATGAACGGTCTTGGGCTCTGAATTATAGTCGATTAGATAGTAGGTCTGGATGCTGTTTATAGTGCAATAACATTCAAACTTAACACTTAAAAGCCGACAACATATTTCCTTTTAATCTGTATATTAGCTTAAATCTAGATACCTATATTCTTAGTACATTCATTAGAACAATTTTTTAACTGACCTACATTCTGTAACAGAGCAAGTGCCATGGCACGACTCATGGTGTCAGCAATCATCCTCAAAGCATTATCAATGCATCTGGTGCTGCGCTGACGTATGCCAGAAAGTTTGATGAGAGCATAATGGGGTTATCTTCTGCTAATCCTATCAATGTGCAAAAAATGGAGCCAAACATAAGCACCACAAGTTTAAAAGAAAACAGTCAGCAGCCTGGTTTAACAAATAAGCCGACAACACTTCCTATGCACCCAAACACATTTTCCTTTTGTGGGACTAGTAGCTCTGCAGCGCTATATTCGTCAAAGCTGATAGCTGATACTGATAAGTTGGAGTCAAAGTCTCATTCTCAATTTTCGCTTAGCAGATCACATATGACTGATTATGCTACTCCAAAAGGCCAGGAGCTGTCTATAGAAAGTGGTACCATCAGCATCTCTAGTGCCTATTCTCAAGGGTAAGAATCTATTAGTGCTTAAAAGATTCTGGAAATTTATCTTTTTAAAAGCAACATTCATGTACTACTTACATGCATATGTAGAAACATTATATAAACTCAAGTAACTGTATCCTAAATATCTGAAACTAGATGAAGTTGCACCTAATTAGTCATTCATAAGCCTGGTGGTTAAGATACTGTGATAGAGAAAGAGTCGTGTACTTCACTTTGGACTGTTGAGTAAAAAGCACAGTATATGTCTGAGTCTTACAGAGTGAATGAACATCAATCTTTGGTCGTCGTGACGTCTATTGAGATAATGTATTGTAGAAAATTCTGTTGTTTGTTGCATTCCAGTGTTATACATGTTTTTCACTCTGATAAAATCTCCCTCTTCCCAAGTAGCCTATTCTGTATGCTTTCATCTGTTGAATATCCCAGTGGCTTGATTTGAGTCTATATTGGTACTTGGCAGGTTGTTGAACACCTTGACACAAGCGCTGCAGAATTCTGGAGTAGATTTGTCCCAAGCCAATATCTCTGTGCAAATTGATCTTGGAACTAGAGCAAATGGGAGAGTAAATTCGTCAGCTTCTACTATTAAGGTGCATGAGACCTTTAATTCCAGAAACTTTATACAGTTCTAAATGTTCAAGTTATTACTGTCAAAGTTATCACATTTGGGTTGGAGCCTTAAGTAATTAACTTTCACAAAATTCCAACAGGGTGACGATGTTTCAACAAGCAATCAACCAATTCCAAAATCCAGAGTTACAAGCACAAGGGAGGAGTCTGATCATGCCTTCAAAAGGCGGAAAACAAGCTAATGCTAATTTAAAACACTAGTTGTTCTTTTTCTTTCATTGGTTAAATTTAATTGTTTTTATCTTTCCCCCTTCCCCTTCTCAACCAATATTGATGTACACACCTGGTACAGAAATCTCCCAAATGAGAGATCACAAGCCACTGTATATGTAATGTACTAGTATTATTTTTCTGCCCCTCATTATCCCCTTTGAATTGTTGGGCTGCACAAATTTACCTGACTAGAGTGTGATATTTTATTACTTGTAGTAAACTACTGTATTATTATTAAGGCTTTCCATGCTGATGATGAGAAGCTGCCCTTTTCAAGTTGAGGCTTCCATTCATTTTCATGTGAAGGCTCAAGGACATTGTTCTAGTCTATTTTACTGAAGACATGTTGAATTCCCAATAGAAAAGAAAATTTCTGCATATATTTCTCAATCGATTGTATACCAAGTTAGTATCGTAGTAGAGCTTTTGAATGGATGACTATGAGCACATTATGCATCTAATATTAGACCCTGGTGAGTAGAAGATGAACAACCAACCAATAGATTGAACTAAGAGGAGGTGGGCCAATAATTGGCTAGTGGACCCATGAATCATGAAATAAATGGGGCTGTTAGGCTTAAGCATAACACTACATGTATAGCCGCGAAAATCTCTCATTATACGTGCAACTCTTACGGCATACTGCATTAGCATAAAGAAAGCGCTTAAGCAAAGTTGGTTGACTTGGAAGTTGTTCAGTTAGAGGAGGACACCCCAAGCCAATGGTGACCGAAAATCACCTTTTGGGGATCGGACCACTTTACTTCACCTTTTCTCTCCAATCCTCGATCAAACTTGTGCGGTTGTGCTCTCTTCTAATCTTACCTAATGCGTGATAAAGAAATTTTAAAGAAAGTTGTTTAGTATAATAGAGAATGTTTTTCAAGTTGAGACTTTTATCAATATATGTTTGGTATAGAATTTGTCTAGTGGGGCATAAGTTCTTTAGAAACTGATGTCATGTCCACGAGGTAGTGATAAGGTATGCGTACACTCTATCCTTCTCAGACCCCGCTTGTGAGATTTCACTGAGTATGTTGTTGTTAAGGGGCATAAATTAAAGGCCAGCACAAAATAGGGGTAAATATACAAATGATCCAACGCAAAATTCAAATTTTTGATGATCTCTCATTTCCTTGAAATTTTGGGCTTTTATCTTAAGAGCTCTGCTATACTTTGGGCCTATCCAACAATATTGACTAAAGCAAAACAACTTAAAAGCAATGGCCCACCAAACAAAATTTCAAATGGGCTTATAACCATCATTACTCATGATCACAAATAACATTTTTCAGCACCTATAACTAAAAAAAACAGCCACTATCCTGGTATCCTGGAATTTCATTTTTGAAACTGGAACTCTTGGACACTAGCTATTTTTCAAAGACAAGATCAAAATTGGAAGAATGAATATTGCTATCCTCGAAAGCTGTGATAAGTAGACAATTAAGAAGTAAGAATTATTGGGCCTTGTCACTATTTGGATGGTCTTTTCGTTCCACCAATAAAGAAGTCATTTTTGACGATTTCTCATTCCTGACCCTACTGATGAACATTTTTTTTAGGGAAGTTAATGAGCGTTAAACCTTATCTTGATATAGAATCTACTTCTAGTAACAGCTATATTAATAGAAATTAAGAAGTAAGAACTATTGGGAAGAGGTGTAATAATTGGAGAGTAATCATATTACTATTAATTTTCTCACTTGATCAATATATGTATTGGAAATGCTAATAAGAGATGTTAGAAACTGTTTCGGTCTTATACATAGTAGGTTGAGTTTAGATTATTTTCTATAATTTGATTAAAAAATATAATCATAGAATGCAACTGACATTATTAGGTCTATATCATGTTTATTCTTACTGGCAAAGCAAAAATATATATAGTATCCCTACTTAATGCATGCATTCATTCGTGATAATAACGTTGCAACACTCAAACGTAATATTACGAATACCAATCGGACGAGGATTTGGTGTCAATTTTATACCTTATTTTCGTCAAAGTACGTTCCTTTATTATATAAAATTAATTAATCCACTCCTATTGATTGAGAAAATTATTAACTAAAAACCTAATACTAGTAATAGCTTAAGGTACTAATAGGGCCGCAGTCTTTATCTTTTTTTGCAAGTAAAGAGAAGCTTTACTCTCACCAAACATCACTATTGATAACTCTTCCTACCATAATATTATTTATTAAATATGAGGAGAGTGTAGGGAGTTGGTGACTACAATTCCTTAGAACTCAAGAAATGGCACTATTTAACATATATATTACTCTATTGTCATAATTTATGTGCCATATTTTCTTATTATTCAATATGACCTTTTCACTAATGCATTTTCTTTTCATTTTCTTTTTTATATGTATTACTTGGGCTGAGGGTTTATCGAAACAACCTCTCTACCTTTATAATATAGAAGTAAGGCTCCGTATACATATTTTGTCCAGATCCCCACTCGTGAGACTATACTAAGTATGTTGTTGTTGTAGATTGTACAATTCAATTCTAAATTTTTTAATTTACTCTTAATAAAATAATTTATACTCATAAAGTAAATGTTTAAGGCTACAATTTTTAAAAAATATTCATGTCTAATCAAATAAGTAATGCACATAAGTTGGGACCAATGGAGTATAACTTTTCTTTTTCCAAAAATTAAGGTTGACATGTATAACTCGTATATATTCCAGGAGAGCAGCAAAAGCAAGTTGTAGAATGCCGACTTATATTAACTACACCTTTTAGCCAACTGTAAGGTGTAACAAAAGCAACGGTCTGCATGTGATAGAAAATTATTATTCCCCCGGTTTAGTTTACTTGTCATATTTTTCGTTGAAGTTTTTTAAGAGAATATCTAAAAGAGTAGTTTGATTAAATTATTCTTATTATTTATCTTTTGATTTCAGTTTAATACTCATTCCATTCTTAAATACTTGTCATTTTAGAAAATCAAGACATAACTACTTGTTTGTTTCCACTTTATAAGTCATAAATATGAAGAGATATTAATATAGTGCAAAATGAGATAAGTATTAAATAGAGGGGAATCAAATTACCATGATTAATATTTTTATAAGGGACATGCAAACTAAAAATGTGACAAGTATTTACGAACGAAGAGAATACTATTTTCTTTTACCACATAAATCTAGTAATACTCATTAACAATAACTTTTTTTAAAAATTGTGTCAAGTTAATATGGATCGAGTAAAATAAAACGAAGAAAGTAATAGGAACTTGGAGTGACAGTTACATATATATAGAGCCATAAAGAGAAAAATACAGTTGAATCTGAAAATGAATATATTGACAATCCAATTCTTCCATCGAAAATTGGCCTTTCTTGGATCATTCAAAGATAGATAAAATACTAAATACTCCAATATACCTACTGTATAGACTACTACATGCTATTGTTTCTTGGGATTGCCAATCTTGGATTTCTCATATACGACTATTCCCAACTCCAAAAAATTCAAACCAATGAATCAGCCCATTTATGACTTTTTTTTAGCGATGGGTGAAAAACATATTTAAAGTATCTTAATTTTTTGAGTTTTACACCTAAATTATATTAGGTGTGTGAGTTTTCTACTTGAATTATTACCAATTATTTATTAAAACACACCTCAACTATTAATTGTTTGAGTTTTATACATGTACTTTCAAGTAGAAAAAGTGAACAATTAATAGTTGAGGTGTGTTTTAATAAATACTTGGTGATAGTTTATGTAGGAAACTCGTACACTTGATAACTCAGGTATGAAACTCAAAAAATTGAGATACTTTAAGTATGTTCTTGACCGTTAACTGTTTTTTTTTCTTGGTTTCACCAGTTGAAATTAGAGTAAGTGGTTTGAAAAGAAGGGAGGATCACTAAGAGGCCAGTAAATTTGGGTTGTTCATGAATTGACATTTTAAACTTGGTTGAATAAGACCACTGGCAAGTGAATAATAATAATGGTAAGAATAATACAAATGCTGATAATTGTAAGCTAGTTTAATAATTATGATCCTTCCAACTAGAACGGACGCACTAAAGCACTAGTGATTAGAGAAATGAGTAGTACTAGTACCACAACATTATATTATTGGACATTAATTTAAGTGGCTTATCTTTGGCCTTTTACCTTATTTTAGTCAGTCGTCTCCACTTATTATAATGTAAAACATGAATATAATATTACAAAATTTTATTTAATTTCTATAAAATTCAGGTATTAGCCGACCTACACTCAACTTATTGATCATAATAACGATTGCACGCCTTCACTCCTACTATCATCCACTCCATTCGTCTCAAAATACTTGTCATGTTTTTCATTTACACATCTGTTAAGAAAATATTACTATTAAAAAGAGTGTTTGACTATTTTATATTTATTTATATTTTAAAATATAATTTTTTTCATTAAATACGAGAGGTGGGAGCGGGAGGGTAGGGGTGTGTGGGGATAGGGCTAAGATGATGTGTGTTGGAGGGTGAGGAGGACACAATTCATGTGGAATATCACTAGTAGAGCTTGTTTTCGTTACTTTCATTATGGAGCTCTTTTTTCTCATTTTTAAGGACCTCATTTTCCTACAAAAAATGTTTTTCAAACTATTTAACCAGTCAAACATGAGAAAATTGAAAAATATTTTCTGATACCAAACACACCCAAAGATGATAAAGTATTTTGAGACAGAGGGAGTACTGCCATAAACCTACTCTCGATGTCTGGTTATAATCGCGGACTAAATCAATGTATGCAGTATTTTTCACGCTACAAATTCTGTTTATAAAAGTCCATTTGATATCAATACTTGAAAAGCCAAAAAGAAATGAAAAGACCCCTAAGCACCTTTACAGCTGGTTGCCCTTTTTTTTTCTTTTAGTATATATCTTTATTTATAGCTTATACCAGTGTTTTAACAATTGGATGGTCTAAAAGCAACTGGTAACTGAGTTTACAACGTTTAACATATTTCAGCATTAATTTGCAAGTTTCTGTGGACAACCCCCTTGTATACTTAAACAGTACAAGCTCTAAGCTGGTGGAAGCTTCTAAAGTGATCAGTTCGTTGGTAATGGTAATCAATAAAAACAAATGGTTAGGAATATTATCATATATTCTTACATCAGGAGAATGTGCAGAAAGCAAATCACTTTCATATACTTTTCATGTTATAAATATTATTTTTCCAAGAATGAATAGATGATGTGTAAAGCCTAAATTTTATATGACATATAAAATACATAGACTAGAAAATAATTGGCCTCTCTTACCCCACTACAGTCACATCTTACCAACCGCATATATACAACTCAAAATTATTTTCTTCTTGCCCAAAAAAAATTCGTAAGGTCATGTTTGAGCACTCAAATGTCCAACGCAATACAGAATGAAAATCTCTATTGGAAAAAATGAATTTTGTATACTCTTATAAACTGCTTAAATAACTATCATGATGAGGTCACAATAGAATTTGTAGAGTAGCAGTTGACAAGAAGACTAATGGCAAAAGATAGTGGAAACACAAACAAGGAAAAAAAAAATTGTAAGGGTGTGGGATGGAATTTCAAAACTGTTGGGTCCATAGTTGCAGTAAAACAAATTCTATATTTCACCCCTGTGTGTACATTGCCGTAGAGTTGATGTAACCCTGCAATGGCAGGGGAAGCTTCTATACAGGAAATCGATTATTAATTTATGTAAAAACATTTGTAATGTACTCTCCAGCATGTTCTCGAGTCTTCTCAGCCTGTCGAAGTGCACCTACCACTTAACTTCAAGAGCTGCATCGAGGCAAAATCCTGCTTTCTCACTGTCTCACGGTGTTGAGAACTATCTTCTCTAAATCATTCACAGAAACTGCGTGGAAGTGTGTTTTTTTCTTTTTCTGACCAAATGTTACAGCCAACATGATTTAAATGCTGCTACTTAGTGTTTCATCCTCATTTGATGGTTCTAAACACTCCCATGGGTTTGAGTAGAAATAATCCTCTTCTTTGGGTCGGTCTGGAATAACCAACCTCTTGGTAGGGTTACCCATACGTTCAGCATGAGCTTCCTTAACTGAGTTAGAAAACTCATCCCATGTCAATGATCCAGCAGTATACTGGTCTATCAAATCCACTAGAAGTTTTCTGTCCAACAAGATGGTCTTCTTGTACCCAAGATATCTGCATAATGGTGAGATTTTAATATGACATAAAGCTACAACGAAATCTTCAAAATCTGAAGTTCAACTTGTACTGAAAACCAGCAAAACAATAAGAAAACACCACATGCAGCTAAAGTTGTACTTAAACCAGCACACCAACAAAAAAACCTATGTAATGGGCATTACTAATGGGTAATGACTACCAATTGGAAGTAAGCCAGGTATAGCAACGCAACACAAAAAGATCACTTATCTTAAGTATTTTCACAGATAAATAATTTCATCAGATGGAATACCTGCGATGTCCTTCGACAACTTTGGCCATATTTCCATCATATGTAGGAACAAAGATATCACTCTCCAATGAAACAAGATAGTCCAGTGCAGCCATTTGAGAAGAGTGGTTCTGAAAGAACATAAGGTCGGAAGGTTCTAGTAGTGTCTCCTTCCTCACCTGCTCAACATAAATAGTGCAACATGTGAGTCAACAAATTCAGGCAACAATAAGCAGCTGAAAAACTAGCTTGAACTTTCTAACTACCAGATTGGGATAAGCTGCTGCAAGACTAGCCATTCGTCTTCGTCCACCATATATCTCTCCAGCGGCAATGTAAACTTGTATGCTGGAATCAATGTTCAATGCCCTTAAAGTCAGGGCAGTTTCTTCGGGTGTCAAAGGACAGAGACCGTCTCTCCTTTTCAAATCTGAATTTATGATTTTCTCCTTCCACCATGGATAAGCGTATCTGCAACAGGATTAAATCAGCCCAACACTGAAACACTAAAGACAACCACTTAATACAAGGATATAAGTTTACCTCATTCTTGTCAACTCGTCAACCTCATCCTTGTTACATCCCTGACTACAGCCAGAAAAAGCTAACATATCCATTTCGTATCTCAGGTGCAGCACCATGAAAGGACCCTTTTGCCTGAGAAGTCGAATGACCTTTCTGCCCAGCTCTTCTATCTGAGGGGTGAATTTCAACGCGCCAAAATTTACTCGACAACGCAGTTTTTGAATTTCCATGGGTTGACCATTATTAGCAAGTCGAGCATCAGTTCTGTTTAAGTGAACAACTTTGTACTTCTGAATTAATGGAAGAATCTGTAATCAAATGTGACCATCAGTACTCATGGAAGAATGATGAGTTAACAACACACATCATCAAAGAAGTGTGGCCTAAACCTACAAACCTGGTTATGGTAGTAAGAAATATCAGACCAACTAATAGGAGGCATGGTGTAAATCATTCCTAGCTCCATTCTCCTCTTCAGTCTTGGCGGTAGCTCTCTCAATATTCGAACTTCATCTCTCAAGGATGTTATAAAATGATCAACATCGAAAATATCTTGAAATTCACTGCAAGTCAAAAAGTATTGTTAAGCATATAACAGATCATCACCCTTATATTTTAGGGACACAATCTGTAATTAGAAGACAAAAATCAAGATGGTCAAGGAGACAAACCTTGGATCAGCCCAAAACGAGGTTTTATCCAGCTCAGGAACTATGAGTGTCACATTCAAATATCTTGCAATAGCAACCATATCACATATCTGCAACAATAAAAACAGAGGAAGGAGGGGACAAAATTATCAGCTATAAGACTCACAATGGTTACTCTAATCAAAATACTTCAATACGCGCCACTAAACTGTTATTTATCTTAAGTAAGTCACTCACCGCAGACCTCATTTGATTCAGCCCTCCATTGCACGAAACCATCAGGTAACCATTATTTTTGTAAACCCCTGGATTCAAAATATTAAGACAACTGTCAGGACTCAGGAATTCATGAGAATAGACGCTGTGAAACAGAAATCCGTAACACAACAACGGAGGAAACAAATATCCAAGGAAGCAAATTTTCAACCCATTCCTTTTGCTGGTTTCAATTAATGTTGCACCAAAAGCTAGAATAACCCGATTAGGACCATGAGCCTTTTGGTGATTTCAACTAAGATTCCCAAGCAATATAGTCAAACAATTCAACCACATATCTCACAGGTAACTCAATTATAATTAGCATCAGGCCACAAGTGATCCGCAAAAACATCCTTTACAATTTCACAATTTCACTAAAAATAGCCCATCTACGCTCTACTGTATAACAGAATATGTACGGGCGATCTCTTTGCTTCCCACCAAACCTGACCAACTTCGTCACATAATTAAGTACACTGATTAGACAAACCTGCAAGCTATAAAAATACTCACTCTTAGGTGGAAGAATTCGGGCAGGGACCTCCGGCGATGATTTGACAGCAAATGCAGCAGTAGATTCCTGTGAGAAACAAGAAGGCCAGCCCTTCAAAACTCTAGGACCCCAAGTCTCCCCCAACGTCATCAATTGAACCACACAAGTCCACAACAGAATCGAAGTTGTTGCTCTTATCATCCATAACTTCATTCTAGACCGCGACATCATAGAACTTTTCAATTTCTCCACACGACTGTCACCTAAAGCAGCTGCTTTGAACCCCATTACACTCAATCCCCACCTCCTTCTCTTCCTCTCTCTTCCCTCAAATTCACTCTTTTCTCCCTCTATTCTGCACATATCCCGCACATACAATTCTTCTTTCTTGCAGCAATAAATTTACTCCAAAAAAGCTGACGCCTCGTTGATAATGTAGTATCCAAAACCAGTCAGAAACTAAAGGAAAATATGTTTTGAGAAAAAAATCAAACACTCACAATTCAAAGCGAGCGGATCAAACTGCTCAAATCTGAGCACCAAGAGAAAAGAGGACGAAATTTGATCCTTCAGAAAACGTAAACAAAACTTGTACAGTTATATCTTCCAGAGAGATTTCATCCTCAAAGCAACACCATAAACCCTAAATCCCAAGCACATTTCGTTCGATCTTTGAGTGATGACGGAAACGAACCCTAACTGATTGTTATTCAGTTATTTTTCCTTATGGATGAGAGATCAATTAAAAAAATGTGAAATGTGTGGGAGATTTAGGAGAAGTTTCCGGCGAGACGGTGACGTTTCGCCGGAATCTGGTACCGCCGGTGATAAGCGATGAGAGAGGGGAAAAAAAGAATGTGAATGTGGAGAGAGAGAAAGAGAAAGAGAAAAGAAGACGCACCGCGTGGTGGGTTTAGGGAGTGCTTGTGTGTGGTGTGGTTATAGCGGTTATCACATGCGGCAACTTCCACACTTCCCCTCCTGTTATTTATTTTCCCTTTTACACTTTTTATTATTTTTATTTATTTACTTATTTCCTTTATTGCTTTTCATTTTCAACTTTGGTAGCACAACAGCAAGTTTTTGTAGCCTGACTTGTTTATATTGGCAATTGTTATTCATTTATTTTGTATATTTTATTTCCCTATAAGGTAGAGTACGGTCTGCTTCTGCGCACACCCTACTTTTCTCAGATCTCGCTTTTTTATGACTACACTGAATATGTTGTTATTGTATATTTTTTTTATTTTTAGTTCATTTTTTAAACTAAGTTGTGTATTTGACTTTTTTCCCTTTTGGGATTTAAAATCATCTTTATCTTTGTTTGATTATGTCATATCATCTCCTAATATGGAAAAAAAGGGTACAACCTTTTAAAGCATGTTACTTTGATGTGAATTAGTGTAAGTCTAAATCAATTCGCGCATAGTGAAAATAGGCCATATAAAATCTTTATATAGTTGAGATACAAAAAGTGTTCTCATGTGTATCTTTCATTTGTCAAAATATTTACCATCTTCAAGACTAATTTCAAAAGGATGACAATATATATCTACTGTAAGAAGATTGTCTTTTCTTCATTTTATTTGCTTGAGATCTTTTTGTATTTACGTAAAATACATAAGTATTATTTCTCATCTTTCGCTAGGTATCTTTTATCTTTTTCTGTTCACATGAATCATACGTGCTTATTACAAAACAATTGAGGAATTGAAAGTTGACCGTCATTGGCTGTCAATGTGAAAAAAATAAATAAAAATACAACATTTATTCAAGAAATAATAAATTAGCAATAAACTCCAATTATGAGAGGAAAGTATAAAAGAGGGAGCAAAGTTTAGAGTATGAAACCGGGCACACTAGATTTGGAACAGTGCTGATTAATTGAAAACTACGGCAAATATGGAAAATATAACCAATAAATAAGAGCCAGCTATATTCGTATCAGTTAAGGGTCCCACTAACATAAAGTCCAGTCAGACGTGTCAAAGATCGAGCCACATTAACGTTACACGTGGCGCCGTGAGATGACAGTACAACAACCTCTGTATCGCCGAATTGTATAGAGACACCGACAATATCTCGCGATAAATCTCTGGCTGGTGTTAGAAAAACCTTTATTTTTGGCTTTTTACCATCTTGTGTTACCTTTTATCCACATTCTTTTTGACTTTATTAGGACGAATTTCTACATTTTTTAAATGCTACTGTTAAGTGATTCAAAATTAACACACTAATATTATTATTTTTTGGCAAAATAAAGGAAATAGGAAATCATGGGCTTGAGCAGAGGACAATTGAATTGCAGCACTGACCAATTTAACCTAATTTTATGGAAGCAGCTAAGAGCCAGGGGGGCAATTTTAATGTAATCATTTAAGAGACCAAGAAGATAAGGTCTGAGAGTTGAAATTTTAAGATATACTTCTTCCCTTTATTTTTACTTGTTTATAATAGATTTTGCATATTCTTTAAAATATTATGAATAAAATACATATTTTATCATGATATTCATATTAGTCTTGAATGTACTTGAAAAATAATTTAAAATCAATAATTAATGCTAAGGGTAAAACAAGAAAAATAAATTATTTTTCTTTTGATATGCTAAAAGTTTTACTTTTAATATAGTAAACAAATAAAAGTAAACGAAAAATGACATAGATAATTAACTTATCCTAAGAGAAGCAAAGGTTATATATATATATTCTAATTCCGGTTTCTCAAAGACTGTTTAAATTTTTTGTTTTTATTTGTATTATACTACTAGAGCATCAAAACACAAACTGAATAAAAGTACTACTTACCTTCCTGTTTGTTAGACATGATATAGAATTAAGGCAAAAGAAAAAAAGAGAAAAACCATATTTTACATAAAGTTTAGCCTCAGGCTACTAAAATGCATTTAAAAATCAAATTATTCTCAAAGTTTAGCCTCACCTCTACTTCTAAGATATGGTAAAGGTTTGTGTCCACCCTATTATTTTGGATCCCACTTCGTGAGACTATACTGAATTATTATTGTTATTGTCAAAGTTTAACCTCATGCAACCAATATATTCGTACACAAAATTAGTATAGTAATTAAAAGACACAGTATTTCATATCTTAAAATCAAATCTATCAAATTTATGTCTTACATCCTATTTATGATAAAATGCATTCGTGATTTCTTAAAATGGTGGAAAATGTTCAAGACGGAAGAAAGCTGTACTTAATTAAAACCTTTTAAAGCAAAGACAAAATCGTCTTAAAATTATTCAGCAGATATGCGAATTCTACAAATCGTTAAACTCCATTTTCAAAGAATATTTAGAGAGGCAAATGAGTACTCCCTCCGTCCCATATTAGTTGGTCACTTTTCTTTTTACACACATGTTAAAAAATCATAAACAAAAATGTTATTTTACTAATTCACCTCTTAAGAACTTTTTTGAAATTTTACAAACAAGTGTAAATACTTTCAAAAAAATAATAATTGTAAGGGTAATATGAAAAAAAATTAATTAATGTTTTATTGATCTACTAAGGTGGTCAACGGGTAACTATTTTTAATATAGTAACCAACCACGGCGAGAGTAATTCGTATGGTAGGCGAGAAGTACGCTTGCGATAAATTGGAAAAATGACAACTGGATCTTCTTTTGATGCGGCCGTACCGTGAAAGTGTCGGTACCGCCGTTATAACGGCAAAGTTAACGTGGGATTGAGACGAGTAAGAGTAGGTGGGAGGGCGTGTCAGAACGGTCGTTTGGGGGTCACGGGTTAAATGAACCAAGGGCATTTGGGCTGAGCCCATTGTGTGTGTGGGCCCACAACCCGATTTCGTATCGGGTCTGTTTTTTGCTTTTGTGGGGCAAAGTATCAATGTGAATATAGGTCGTGTCAGATTCTCTGGTCCACTTTCTGTAGATGTTTTAACTCATCATTTTTACCATGCCTCACTTGTTATATTTTACTTTGATGTAAGAAAATATAAGTATTACTTTCTTGCTTAATTTATGTGATAATTTTTGATTGAATGTTAACAAAAAAAAATGTTTACTTGTGAATAGGAAGAACACCAATAATATGTGTTTCGTGATTCTATTAAGCATGTCTTTGCACTTTCTTGGGGGAATGATTGATCGAAAGATAACTTTAATTCGCCTGAAAATAAGTTGATGACGTACTTATCTTGTATGATAACACTACGGAACAAATTGCTCTTTTAGGTGGACAACGATGTGACAACTTAAAATTTGTTATTTAAAACAAGTCATACATATTTATGTTGTTGTAAATCATTTCATTAAGAGTTAGAATTGAAAGTTAAAATTAAACTGTTACTAAATATAAAAAAAGTTATTTTTTTAGACTAATTAAAAAGGATACAGTTTCACATCAATTGAAACAGAATGATTAACAAGTTTAAGTTTTGACTTTGCATGAAAAATGAAATACTTTTTCCGTTTTAATTTGTTTGACATATTTTAACTTTGCACGAAGTTTAAGAAAGTAAAGAAAACTTTTAAACATGGTCTATGTTTTTTAATTTTGTGGTCTTAAATATGTCATATGAAAAATTGAAATTAAAAAATTGCTAAAAAAAAGAGGTATTCTTTTTAAAATGAATTAAAAATAAAAGTATACCAAACAAAATGAAACGGGGAGAGTACCTCTTTCAATATTCATCATATAATTCTAGGGAAAATTTGGCTATGATCTTTATTCTTTCTATTGATCTCCCTCCCAATTATTAAAAGGACCGAAATAATATTAAAGCTGACCAATTAAAATAGTGACACTTTAAAAGTTTAATAATAAGAGCAATTTAGAACAAATGATAAATATTAATCTCAAAGAGGAGGTGGCGTCATTTAATTGTAATTGCCACCGAAAAATATGATATTTTAGTTGCGTCTTCTTGTTACTTATATTTTTAAATATTTATTAATGTCATATTGAAAATATAAAAAGAATGAGTGAAGTCATGAATAGTTGAGGATAAGAATATAAAAAAATGAAATAATACACCTAAGAGGTCCACGATTAACTGATAATCACTAATCAACTACTCTAATTCCTATCAGATTACGATTGACAGAATATTAAAACTGCATATTGTATCTTAAACATAATATTCTTTATTCTGAAACTGAAGTACATATATATTTTAAATTCAGTTCATTTTTACTTGTCCATATTTGATTTGACATATTCCTTAAAAATTAATTAATAAAAGAGAATATTTATTATATCATTTTTTGAAGTAGACATCTATCTATATTTAGTATAGTCGACAAATAAAAGTGGACGAAGATAATATAAATTTACCAATTATATGGTATGTGTGGAAAGATCATTTGATGCACCAATCACGCTTGTCAAATATGTTTACTTTGATTAGTTGGCTAAATCAATTCTTGGACCACTGTTTCCATAATTAATTATAGATGGACTGAATTACACATTCAACTTTGCTCTATATTTGGTAAATTGCATTTTCACTTTTCTCTTTTTGTCCATAATCAAACTGAGTACACCATTTTGTACCCTCTAATTAGCCTAAAAAGGAGAAACATTAGGCTCCATTAATTTGGCAGCACTTGTGCAAGTAGAATTTCATTTTAATATAGTTAAATTCATAGAAGAGGAAAGCTAATTTACACTACTATTTTGTTGTAATTAAGTGATAGGGTTGAATTAACATTTCATCCTTCTTTTAGCCCTTTGTTTGTTCGTACTTTTCTCTACGTTTTTCATTGGTCATCGGTCAATAAAAGTGTTCTATACTTCTTCACTATCCATATAGATTTAATTGAGTTAAATTATTGAGGGAATCGTTTTATTTCAATTAATCAATTCTGTTTTTAAAAAACTCTACGTAGCTTTTTCTTTGATGAAGAGGGAAATTCAAGTGTTACGTCTTCTATAACTTTGAGTCAATCCATGATTATTAATTAACTATAATTAAATATTAAAATTTACGTGAAAAATACATGTCATGCATTTATTATTACAGTACAAATAACGAGTACATATAAGCATCTTTTCTTAAATTGCTAAGAAATTTTCCCTCTCGATCGGCATGAGTTAGAGCTCCAGCTCGCACATCAATATATATAAATGTTTAGCAATTGAGTAATTTTATAGCAAAAGTGAATCAATAGTTCAAATCGACTATATTTGGTACTCCATGAATGAAACATGGTACTAATTTATATATTCTAATAATAGTCTAAAGCATATTTTTCCCAGGGCATAGTCACCATGTGTGTGTTGCCATAAATTAATATCACTTTTCTTACTTACGTTTCCATCTATAATCATGTCAATTATCATAATTAAACTGAATTAGGACTACTAAAAAGTCTTTGAACTTTGAAGATGGTGTACAATTTTCTGTCTTATATTATCACTGTTTTGGAACTTGGAAGGTTTTACTATATATGGGCCATTATCCTATATATGATCTATTGTCGTTATAGCAATAAATAATACTCCATGTGTCCCGTATTAGTTGGTCATTATACTAAGAATAATTGTCTCATATTAGTTGGTTATTTTACTAAATTAGGAAAGCATTAATTAATTTTTTTTCTCACATTACCCTTATAATTAATTTTGTTTGAAAGTGTTCACACTTGTTTGTAAAGTTTCAAAAAAGTTTCTTAAAGGGTGAATTAGTAAAACTACCTTCATATTTATGATTTCTTAACATGCGTATAAAAATAAAAGTGACCAACTAATATGAACAGAGGGAGGGAGTATGTAATACAACTTGTCGTACATCATATCATATATTTTTTATGTCCTTTTACCCTATCAACTGTGAACCAAGCAGAATTAAAAGCCAAATTAATAGAAATGTTATAGTGAGGCAGTGGGGGTCAAGGATGGATATACCTTTATCTTAATAATTTTATTTCACATCATGTATTTATATTAGAAAATTCATTTAATATGTAAAAATAATATATTCAAATCCTACTAATTAGCAGAAAAAAAATATGGTCCAGATTCCATAAATTTAAAAATTTCTAAATTGGAGTATTTATTTTATCCCAATTAATTATTAGATGGCTGAACTACACTTGTCTAGCATCTTCTACTTCTTTTCACCAAACTCATTAGGTCAGACAGAACTACAAGAAAAGGTGAAAGATAGAAAGTCATTTTATGGTTTGTCAAGATAAAAAGATTACTATGTAGATATCAACAATGCAGCAGTAGCTAGACATATTTTTTTTTTAACTTCAAGTTCCCTTTAGAAAAACATTATTTTCTATTGTCTTTTTTCCTTTCCTTTTTCGTGATTGACATGGAAGTTACTGCTTCATCCCTAAATTCATTCTATTCTAGAAGGGGGAGAAATAAAATGAACGTAAATTCCACCACGTGAAGATTCAGTAACTCTTTAACTGTAATCAGTAACCTTTTTTCACTGTTAAAAAATAATGTACCCTCTATACCAATTCCTAGCATAACATATATATGTACTGTATTTATTGTTTCAACTATCATTTCTGACAACTTTAAAGAGAGTACAACATATCGAGAGAGACAACCTCACAAAATTCACTCTGAATACAAAGGAGGTTCACACAAGTGGCAACATAACACTTGTGTCTCACAAATTCTCCTCCTAAACAAAACTCTCAAAGCCCTTGAGACTACATTATGGATGTAGCCAAGTTAGAAGGAATGAGTCTCTATTTATAGAGTCATAAACCTTTTCCTACAAAAAAAAGGACTAGCCAATTATGAAAGATTTGTGTTTTCCTTTTACAAAAAGGAATAACCAATTATGGTTAGAAAATCAGGGCAAACACCCAACAAATCTCCCCCTTGACCTGAATTTCTGACAAAATAAATTTGCTCCACCTTCTTTACATAATCTTCAACAGATTAAATCTCCATCTCCAAATCTCCTACATTAAATCTTTGTCTCTACACGGAGTAATACTCCGATAAAATTTCTCAAACAAAATTCTTTATTACCGTCAAGTAGCTTGCAACTAGAACTGAACCCGCCAAGATGAACACCCATTTTTAACCTCGCTCTGATACCACTTGTTGGGACCAAAATAACTTAGGTGTCATGCGGAATCTAACAAAGAAAACCTCGAAAGACGTCACGTAAGAAGACAAATGAGAAATATACCGCAAGAGACACAATAATTTAACGTGGTTCATTTTTTCGACCTACATCCACAACAGGAAATGAGCTTTAGGTTCTTATCATGAACTCATCCCACTTTTAAATTTATGAGTTCAGAATCTATAGTTATTACTTCATTTGTCCTAATTCATTTGACACTCTTTCCTTCTTATTAGTGTGTCCCAATAATTAATAATGACACGTATTTAGTATTAATTTAACTTTAAACTTCTTGTTTTATCATTATTGAGATAATTTATAGACACACAAATATTAATTGTTTATCTTAGATTACAAATTTAAAAAGTTCTACTTTCATTCTTAAATTTTGTTCCAGTCAAACTCCTTCACATAAATTGGGACGAAAAGGGTAAACATTTTAGTAATTTTGCACATTAATTAATTTGTTGGGTTCATATGAACCGGGTACTTAATTATGTTCACCATCCGCCAATAAGTGCTGTAGAATATTTAATAAGTTGGTCCAACTAAATAATGTAACATTACATGCACTTTCTTAAGAAAAAGTTAAAAGAATAAACGGAATGCGTAGGTTATGGAAAGATCATTTAATATGAACAACAACTGAATGGAGCCAAAATCAGCAAAGAAATATCCCATTTAATCATTATATATGCACGTCTGTAATCATATAGAAATGTATATATATGCTGTATAGCCTGGACTATATACATATATATATATATATGTATGTATATATGGAAGGAAGATACATCAATCATAAGGAAATTAAAATTATTAAAATATAAAGAAGGGAAATATTAAGTAGTGGCTTGGGAGAAAACACATAATATATTAGTTATATATAATGCCAGAATATACTAGAGACAATAATTCGACAACTCGATATGCTAATAATACAAAAATAATATATAATTCATGGTTGAGACGAAATCTTGAATAGTAAGGTCTCTGAGCAACTTGTATATGTAATGACAATTTTTATTTTTTATTTGTTTTGCTTTGAAATACTAATTATTTTGCTTTGAAATACTATTCTAATATTCAAATAAAGACCAAGATTTTAATAGAACCGATGTCGATATGTGTGTAAATATGCCGACGGGAGAGATATTTTAAAGAGTGAAGATGACAAGAAGGAACTTTTTTTTGTGAGAAAACTTAAAAGAAAGATGGGGCAGAAGAAGGGGAAATGGGGAAGGAGATTTTATCGGTTTGTTTATTTCTAATAATTAATTCTCGCTGATCACGTTCTACCGAGATCATCAAATCAATAGCAATAAGTTTTGTTTTTACAAGACGAGAAATCGAACCCTCACCAACAAGGTGAGTAGTATGAGGTTTTATGGCTTATTATTGAAGAAAAACATATAATAAAATGATTGATATATTTTAAGTAGTTAATTAACTTATTCACGTAATGACATTTGAGAACACGGTAAGAAACAATATTGTTGATGAAAAGGGTGCATGTGATGTAATTTGGGTCATAAGAAGTATAATTTTTTATTTTATTTTTTTTGTAAATAAACGTAAAAGAAGTATAAAACGTCCATGGTTGACAATATTAACAAACTAGCTAGATCCAAATCTTACTTTTGTTTAATTTTATTTATAATTGTAATGTGTTTCAATTATTTACCTTCGTTCTTCGTGATTGATTTAAAATAACTTTATTAACCGGAAAAAAGTGAAAACAATTTCCACCACGTGAAGAGTCAATTATTCTTGAGAAATCAGTAACCCTTTCCCTCCTTGTAAAAAAGGAATACAATTCCTAGCATAATACTTTATGGTTTCAACTATCATTTCTAACAACTTTAACTTGACAATTTAAGTTTTTACATGTTATTGTACTTACCCTGGCCATAATGCAGAAATCATTAAACAGCGGGTCCAAATTAAATAAGTGATGCAACAGTTTCTTAATGAAAAAAGAAGAAGAAATAAACAGAATGTATGCATAGGTTATGGACAAAATGTACTTAAATCACCAAACACGAACATCAATTAACTGGAGCCAAAATTAGCACGGTATATATAATCTATCTGTTTAATCATTTACTAATTATTATGACACATGTACGTTTGGAATCTCTAAGATTTTGAACCAGTATATGCTGTAAAGAAGCCTGCAGGCTGGTATATAGATTTTTTTTAAAAACATTTCTTTTAGTCTCCTATCGGTGTCCCGGTGTCCGGTACTCGCATTGGAGTACGACTATATTTGAATTCACGCCAGGTAGTCCCACATTGAGGTAAAACACTCCCTAACAAAGGCGACTCCTACACAGGGGGACTCGGATCCGGGACCTCTGATTAAGGATGAAGGAGTACGTACCACTCCACCACAACCCTTGTTGGTGGTATATAAATATTATTATTGAAAGACGAAGCAATATGAATTAATAATATCACAAATAATTACTGATCATAATAGAAGGAAGGAAGAAAAGTTGCTTCCTAGCACATCATATAATGCCATATAACAAGACAATATATCCGACAACTCAGCTAATGATCTTACCAAATAACCAAGAATATGTCTCATAGTTGAGACAAAATGTTTTCTGACTAGTCTCCAACCAACTTGCATACATACATATCATATTATAAATAATATGTAATGAAAAAAAATAATTAAAACCCTTTGCTTCAAAATTCTACAATAACATATATCACTATCTATGTTTGCTGTTTAAATAAGAACCAAGATTCGAAGAAAACTAGGTCCGCCGACCTACATGCATGAACATGTGTGATTATTGTGTTTAAGAATATGCATTCTGGAAAATTTGCAAATTTTCTTTAATAGATCTTGTTTGTTGGACTTTTCATAGTAATATTTTTTTTTTCCAAATAAAGAATGTGTAAGGTATTACCTTTTTCATTGAGAATCAAAATGTTCACAAATATTCAAACAAGTAGATGATTTCTTCTCACCTGCTTAAGCTTTGGTAAATAGAGTTATTCAGTACATGTGTTGTATTGGTGGGAGCTAGGTAGAATTACTCGTGGAATAGTTGATGAAGTGCGTGTAAGCTAGTCCGGCCTTACACCACTGTGTGTGTGTGTGTGTGTGTTCAGGAGAACTACAATAAAATTACATTTATATGTTTTTCTTTTGCATAAACATTGTGTAATATAATTGAAACGCATGAAAGTATAAACTTTCTGTTGACATGGTAAAAGATGTTGCCAGACAAACAATCAGCCACCATACTAACTTTGATATGATCTAATCCTAATAAGAAGGGGCAATCATACTCTGCATATAGTACTGAAAGTAAATTGATGATTGAAAGGAACAAACGCTGGATGACAAACCCAAGTACCTCCAATGTAATATTGGCAATTTCGAACAAGTACCAGTGGTCCAATGGATGTCGATTAAATTAAATGCAGCAGCTTCACTTAACGTTATCCACACACGGCACTCAAATAATATGTACTATATGTCTACATGTGATTATGTGTGTCCGTTAAGTTGTTTTTGTTGTCAGAAAAAAGAAAGGTGATAGTAATAATATGCAAACTTTCTAAAGAACTTAGAATAACTCTTTTCTCAAAGTGTGTTAAAAGCACACACATTTGTCAAAGTGTTCCCTCTTCTGACTTTACACATTGCAGAACTAGATTTATATGATATCATTTATCTTACCACTAAATTTCACTCTTTCAATTTTTACTCATCCTTCTCTATTTCCATTTGCTTTTTACATCCAGTACTAATTTTTAATAATTTGCCCCTTTTCAGGCAGCAATACCGTCGGAGAAGCAGCTGCTGCACAAAAACTACATTCAGAGTACATACCAGCAACTTGAGAAAGGAAAGATAGGGCTGCATAGGGTAGCATTTGAAGCTCAACATAACAATATGTAGAGAAGAGGATGTAGAACTTAAAAGTAACCAGTGCTACGGCTAAATAACAGGCCACTAAAAGAATTTTGACTTTACACCTCCAAAACGAACATCATTACGTACCAACTGACCTCATTGGTCACCTACCTTATCTTCCGCAGCTCCAGCAAAGAAAATAAAAGTTTGAAAAAGAAAGAAAAAGGTTGAAGGAATGGACAAGATGCACGCTGAGGAAGGTAGCAAGTATCCGAGTATATGTCTATTTGATATGAGCTGGATATATCGCGCATGCATGTGTGTACATCCTGATGTATTTCAACCTCAACTTCTCGGAGCAGCAAGTAGCCAATGTGTGAGTTTCCGATGTTTCACCTTTTCCTGCAGGCTTCACAAAAAGTTATCAGAATCTACCACTTCGTACGAGCTTCTAGAATGAACTCCAAGTACCATAACACCTTGACTCGAGCTGAACTTTTCAGATGATCTGACCAAGTTGGTCACACTACTCTTGAAAGTTCTCCAAGTGAGATCTCTATTACTTTAACCTTATATAGCATGGGTATTTGAAATAATAATTCCATTTGATGATATACATATTGCTAAAAGTACAGTCCATTCATGGAGCTGGAGAAAATTCAAATATAGCAAGAAGATAGAAAAAATCCACAAGTTTCAAAATAGAGTACTGGAGCATGTCATCCCAACCCGTCACCCAAATATCCCCCAAGAAAGAAAAGCTCATGAAAAGAAATGAACGAAACATCCACCACTTATACATTGTATTTGGGATGTTCAAATATGTTATATATAGAAAGTGTCCTCTCATTAAAAAAAAGTGGAACATATACATCATGACATGGTTCACATAGCTATACCAGAATGTCTTTCTAACTCAGTTATGGTCTCAGCATGTCATGAGAGTGGAGATATATAAATATCTAACTGGTAAAATACAAATTTATATCGAAGAACAAAACCGTGCTCACCTATCTATATCTTGTCAAAATCATCGTCAAAAGCATTGTCCCCATCATCTGAAAAACGAAAAAGATAGTCAGTGCATAGCAGCTTGATTATTCTCCTTGAATCTGAAGATAATACAAATGAAATTCAATAACAGCAACTCAGCAACACAAAGGCTATATCTAGAAATGACCCTGTATTTTCGATCTCGAAGAAAAAACCACGATAAACGCTTAGGAATGAAAAGAAAAGGCAAAAAAAAAAAAAGAAAAAAAAAAGAAACAGGAAAAACAGAAAAGATGACGAGTTAACCAGTTTAGACAACTGATAACTTGGAAGAAGGTAGTCTTGCAGAATAAGGACTCGCTACGCTTTGACCATCTAATTATTCTTCAAGTTCAAAAACTGAGACTTCTTGTTGGTGGTAATCAGATCATAAATATTTAGCTTCTGGAGAAATAAAATAGAGACATCTCATGTGATCACTTGTAATATGCAGAACTGTTGGCTACTTTCTAGCCGTTAGATTAATGCTGCTTGGAGAACAAAAGCCAAACGAGTGAAAGAGAAAATACACGAGACTAATTGTGGATGAAAGCACCATCTCTTATATTTTGATCGGATCTTCATTTTGCAATAAATGATATTTCATTTGGTTTTCTCATTTGTTTTTCACATCTCTTTATGTGTACATGCATCTTTGCCTACAGTACAATTTGTCCTCAAATGCTACGCAGATACCATAAACTAGATGATAGCATGGAATTTCAGCACATAAAATAGTTGTCTTCTAGCTATGATTTCAAAAAATAGTTGTCCTCTAGCTTTGTACCATTAGGAACGGTTGGCAACTGATCGTGGTTGCAATTCTTGACAGGATTGGGCACAATGGACAGCCCGCCAATTAAAATAACTGAAATAGACTCACAGTATTATGAACAACCCAAACTGTAAAATACATTTTTTAGTAAGTCCACGACCTATAGTATAGTAAAGGAAGAGTGCAAAAGAATGAAGCTGGCTGGTTCAGAATAATTGTGTTTCGTATTCATTTCCTTTTCCTTTCTTTGGTGGGAGAGGGCAGAGAGCAAAGGAGGGGGATGAACAGTATCTTTTCTGATTTCCACAAATAAATATATACTATCACTCTTCAGTTTAAAAAATAAAAATAAAGTATTATAACTCCTTACACCAGGTGGCAAAAACGTGAGATGGTAAACAGAGTACCTGGCCCTTCATCGCTGTCCTCTCCGAGAAGAAAAACATCCAAATCCTTGTCAGCAGCTGATGAGGCTGCCTTCTTGTTTGTCTGGGTTGTTGCCCCGATCACTGGTTTAGAAGTTGTTCCTGCTGATGAAATATCGTTTGCCTGCTCGACATTTGCCTTTTCAGCATATATTATTTTCGCTTCGTCCATGTATTTCTTTTCATACCTATACCAAATGTAGTTGATTAAATAATGAATCTGACTACTAGAGTGGAATCAGAGAAATGCATGTTCCAACTATAAGTGCCTGTGCTGGCGAATGCAGGGTATGTATGTTTAATATACGAACAGTGAATCAAATGCTCTAGGCTAGTAGACTATGTACCCAATTACCCTGAGAATTTGCCACAAACCTCCACTAGCTATTTATTCAAGTACTTTGTCTTGTGTCAGCCTTTTTTTTAAGATACTATAGTTCCACAAATTGAAAGCGTCAACAAGATCTTCAATGATGGATTAGCACAATCAGTCCACCACAGCAATGAAGGTGATAACATTTGATCCTCTTATACATTAAGTAGCAACAGCTTTTAAAATGTGCAGCTTAAGCTCAATGTAACGAGTGTTCAAACAGTGAATACACTCATCATCAGTAACTCCGTATTGTGCGGAATATTGATATATATATGACTTCCATTGTTTCAAAGATGTTGGGCTTTTTACTGAAAACGCTTCTTCAGATTTGCCGAGGAAATAGGAAGCTTCCATTTGAAATTATCATTCACAGAATTTTATTTCACTGTGCGTCCACTATAATACTGCTATCTTCTTAAGAACTTTCCTACTTCATCACTGAACTAACGGGAAAAAATCAGCACATGTACATAGTTGATCAAATTTTATGAAACTGAGAGGAAAGAGTATTGGTTCAGCACACGCAATTTGACAGTTTCATAGGAATGAGAATGACCAGTAAGCTGTAATCTTTAAATGACCAGCCTAGTATGGCTATACTTGTCAAAAGCCTTATCTTTTAATCCTGACAAAATGATATTACAACAGCTTTTTGATACAGAAGTCTTTACCCAAAACAACAGAACAACGCACAAAATAGAAATTTAATTATCTGGGCATGTAATTGCAATATATTCCAACAATACAAAATAAGCAATCATTCAGCTTGATGTAAGGAAGAAGACATCATTATTTTCAGGAAAGGTACTTACGGTGCCAAATGACTGTTAACTAGAACGAAGTATATTCTCCAAAACTTTCTCTCTCTCATTATGCGTGGGCATATCTCATACCTCAACTTTGAGATTTCCTGCACAACCCCCACCAAAAAAGAGAGAGAAGGAAACGAACATGTAAATGCTGTTAGTTCTACTAACAGCAAAATTTATCGTTATCAGAACATCATAATTCTCAACAGCTTGACCATGTCAACTATCCCTCAAATCAAAGAAATTATAACGGAAAAAATAGAAAGAGAGCTATAACCTATTTGAACCAGTATATAACTCTTCCACCGAGCAGGTCCACTGAAACATAGTAGCATCAACACAATTTTGAGAAGGAACTTTTATTTATATTTGAAAAGGGTGCAGCCCTCAACACAATTGTAACAAGTCAGTTTTAGCACTAAGGACGACAAAAATATGACCAACACTAGCTGAGTTCTAAACTCAATAGACCATTAGAGAAGTGGCAGTAGATGCCTAGACATTTCGGCTCGATTGAGCACCACGTAAGTAATATAATAAACTAGAGATATTTTCTATACTGACTTTGACCAGGTAATGACAATGAGAATCATACCTTGACAGATGAAAGAACAAGTTTTGCATGTTTTTCCTGAAATTCTGTAAGATCCTGCCGAATGTTTGAGACTGTAGGAATATCAGACATCTCTGACTCATCTGCATACCAAGAGAGATTACATTTAAGCCTGTATCTTCTCATGAAGGATGACTCGAGCAATTGAAAAAGGTGCACGTGATTTAAGCATGGAAACGAAAATTGGTAAAAACTTATCCATAATCGGTGTTTGTATCAACCCAATGGAAACATGACACGTCTTCACATACGCTTTTATTACTAAACCATAGTTAATTAATACCTAGTCTCACCTTAATTTATAACTTAACCATGGTCAATCGTGTAAACACCGTGTGGTAAGTTTTTACCATGAAAATTCAGTAACATCTTTATTCTATTCTGATTGCTTCACAAAATCGCAGCTCATGAAAAGCTTCCCTGGGCTTCATGAAATGTGTCCAGAATTATAGTAGCCCCTCACATGTCACAACACCGAGAGAGCAAGAGGAGATTGGTTTGGGGAATAAAAGATATTTTGTGATTGAGAGACAGCTGGATCTGATTTCTTCAGTTTGCAGATTAAGCACAAAAAAATGAATAAACTTCCTAATTAAACGATAACAATCTGCTAATACGAAAATGCACAACATAAATTAGCAGATTAAGCACAACAAAATAAATAGACTTGCAAATTAAACGATAATGATCCCCTAATATGAAAATGCACTACAGACATTTGCAGTTTAAGCACAACAAAATAAATAGACTTGCAAATTAAACGATAACAATATGCTAATACGAAAATGCACTACAGAAATTTGTAGATTACGCACAAAAAATTGAATAAACTTCCTAACTAAACGATAAGAATCTGCTAATACGAAAATGCACTACAGAAATTTGCAGATTAAGCACAACTAAATAAATAAAAGCTTGCAAATTAAACGATGACAATCTGCTAATACGAAAATGCACTACAGAAATTTGCAGATTAATCACAAAAAAATAAAATACACTTACAAATTAAACGAGAAGAATCTGCTAATACGAAAATGTACTACAACTTTCTATTGTCTCTTTTTCCAGATATGCTGATAGCAATGCATGCATTAGAGTGAGTGCGGAACAGAGAGAGAGAGAGAGACAAAGTGAGCAGAGCAAGTACCTTGAAGTTGAAAATTCTGGAATGTGTTGTTAGTAATGCCCTTAACGAACTCTCTCAAATCATCAGTGACTCCAAACTTTTCGAGATCAGCCGGCGTAGGAGCATCCGAAGCAGTTTGAGAGGAAGCCGAGGAGTCCACGAGGATAGAGAGGGCTGCAGCGGCGGGAATTTGAAACTTGATCTGATCGGCGCGTTTGGAAGCTTCGGCAACGATCTCCATAGAGCGCTTAGAAGCTTCGGCGGCAATCTCCTTAGAACGCTTGGAAGCCTCAGAAACGACGTCGGATAACTTGGAAGAACCAATACTGAGCTCCTGTGTACGCTTAGCAGCTTCTACAGTGAACTCATGTGATCGCTTTGCAGCTTCCTCCGCGAAGCTCCGTGCCTTCTGCCAAAAATCCATTAAAGCCTCACAATTAGATTCACTGTAATTGAGAATGACTGAAAATCGAATCCTCTTACTAGATTCAGTGCACCCACATAATACGAAATGATAGACTGGAGTGCAGTCTACGCTATTGACGGTGGAAGCGTATAACGAGGTGCAGCTACGAAAGAGAGTTGACTTATTAGCAGTCGTTTGACTATACATCCCAATTTCAAATTTTAATTTAAAATCTGTGTTTATTTATGAAATATGTATAAAAAATTTATTACAGTTTTAAATAATGATTTCAAATTTCAAATTGTGATTCAAAAAATTATAAATGTAAACTTGATGCATAGAAGTTTATATTTTGTTAACAAACCTCATTAACATGAGAATTATTTTAAAGAATAATTAGTTATTATTATTGTTGATTTTTTGAATCAGCAAAATTTTTGTAAACTGTGTGTATTTGAAAGCTCACATAAAATGTGATTGCAAATATTTATTTATAAAGTACCATGGAAATATGTAATTTTATTAATGCAGTGTCTTAGGATATTCTAATATCTTTTTTTTTATGAACTATTGTTTGCTCATTTGGTAAGACTTTATAAGAGTTGAGGAAGTTTTGATAGTTTTCACAATTTGTGAGATTTTTATGTTTAAGAAATAAAAATACAACTTAAAAAATTCAAATGGCATGTCCAAATAAAATTTCAATTCAAATCAACCAGGTTTAAATCACTTATTACAAATTATATCCCAACGGCCACTAATAAAGAACTTTTACTTTTTTTCAAAATCATGTGTTGACCGTAAAAGTTCGAAATTCAACTTTTGAAAAAGCATCAAAAAGTTATTTTAATTTTTTCATTCCAAATTCCTGGCAAAAATTCAAAAACAACTCTAATTATAATCATAGCCAAACACAAATTTGATTTTCAAATACCATTTTCACTTTGAAAACAAATTCCGCAATTTTCATGGCCAAGCGGAGAGATGCTGTCTTAGAGGCGTTCCGCTAAGTTTATAAGTTGGTTTATAATCATGCATTTGGTAAATGTTCAAAATGTTTATATATTGTGGATGACTTAGTGTTTGTCGATGATCTGGTTGAGAATTATCTGACTGTCGAACCAATTGATGAGTACGTTCGGAGCTGCGATATTGTGGCTTTCAACAAACTATGTAAGTAACTAAGTAACTATTTCGTTTATACTAGAAGTAGAATATCGTTTATGTTTATTTTGCTGTTTTCTCATCAATTTTTTGTTTATGTGACATGAATTGGTTACTGCATTCAGACGATGGGAACGGGTGATGAATATCTGCATTATGGTTGCAGCATTGACGTATGAGTTAAAAGCACCAATCAAATTAACTTGTAAGAGAAGAAAACTGCAACAAACTTTGAATTTATTCTTTTCTGCAGTGACAAAATGGGTTTTTTGACTTTTGAGCTCTAAAAAAAAAGTAGAGATTAATGTCAAAAACAAACCTGAAGTATTATTTTTTTTGCAAGTTTTCTACTCGAACTATATGTGTTTGCTTATCCTTCCTGAACTAGCACCAATTAATAGTGTTTTGATAAATAATTGGTGATAGTTCAGTTAGGAAATGCAAATATAGTTGATAGTTTAGTATGAAATTCGCCTATCTGCACGATGTTGGATCAGTGATTTTGAGTACTAAATGGTTTTAAAAGAAAACCAAGTCGCAGACATGGTCAAATTTTAGGAAAATACTTGGTCTCCAAGTACATGGACTTTATGGTCAGCTGGCTGGCTGGAATTTCTACCCATTTTCACGCAATGGCCAGGAAGCTGCCGAAGCCTAGCCAAATGATGTCAATATTCTCACAGTTTCCTTGCTTCCCAAGAAGCCCAGGTAGTATAAATATATATCCAGAAACCATAATGTCAATACAAGTTACTACTTTGTTGAGATTATTATTAGCAGGATGATATGATTATTATGTTGTAATACTTAGTTAGTTAGTTGTTAGTTGGTTGTTAGTTAGATTACTGTAGTTGTTAGCTAAGTAGTTAGTTAGTTAGCAATACTGTTAGAGGCGGTTAGAGGTGCCACCTGGCTGAGCTGGCAACTCCACATACTTGTATATATACATCACTTCCACATTGGAATTAATACAATTTACATTTCCACAAATATCTTCTTCTCGAATCTTCTCTCTGTTCCAACTCAGAGCTCCACATAACTCCATTAATGGAGCTTGGAGTTTTCACTTCTTGTTTGTGACTGATTTCGACATGGTATCAGAGTTACGTTTGGAGCTCCGGAAGTATTGATCATCATCCAGCTAGATCCTTGTCTTCTCTAGCTTGACTCCTTCATTTTTGGGGGTCAATTCTCAGATCTCACTCCTGTATTCTGTTTTCTATCTCAGAATTCATTTATCTTCTTCTACTCAACTTTCATCTCAAGCTTTTGCTTCTATGGCTACGGATCAAACAAATGGATCAATTCCAAATTAGTTCAATCAAAATCAAACGACGTCGGGAACTTTAGATTCCATGAACCCACTGTATATGCATCCATCTGAGAATGCTAGCTCCAATGTCGTTCCGATAGTGTTTGACGGAACTGGCTACAGGTCATAGAGAAGAGGAGCTCTCAGATCTCTTTCAGTGAAAAACAAAACCGGCTTCGTCAATGGCAAGTGTAAGAAACCAGATGAGGATTCACCTTTATTTGGCCAATGGGAAAGATGTGACGACATGGTCACCTCTTGGATTTTGAATTCATTGTCAAAAGATCTAGCAGATAGTCTTCAGTACGTCAACAATGCAAGAGAGTTATGGCAAGAGTTGGAGGATAAGTATGACCAGACCAACGGTGCCAAGCTTTATCAACTTCAGAAGGAAATAAATGACTTGTCTCAAGGATCGTTGGACATTACCAATTATTACACACATATGAAGCGCCTTTGGGAGGAACTGAGTAATCTCATCATCAACATTTAGTGTTCCTGCAACTGTACCTGTGGTGCCAAAGCTGCAATGTACAAAATTGAGCAGGATAAGAGATTGATTCAGTTTCTCATGGGATTGAATGAAGTCTATACAGCTGTACGGGGAAACATCTTGATGATGAATCCCCTACCTAACATGGCACAAACCTTCTCTATCCTAGTTCAAGAGGAAAAACAAAGGGAGGTTAAACCTAGGAATCAATTTCTTTTGGAGTCCACATCCTTGAGTGCCAATGGACACAACAATACTGTTTTCAAAACTAACTATGAAGCAAGTTCCAGTGGATATGGGAATAAAGGAAAATACCAGGGAAGTTCAAGTGGCCATGGCAATGATCAAGCTAGCTCAAGTGGCTATGGGAATGGTGGAGGATACAGACCTGGGAATCCTTCTGGAAATGGAAGTGGATCAGGTTACAGAACAACCTATCCACCTAACAGACTTGGACTGTTTTGTGATCATTGTAAGAAGCCTGACCATACTAAGAACAAGTGCTACTAATTGCATGGTTTCCCTCAAGATTTCAAGTTCACCAGGAGGAAAAAACATTATCTCTGCATCCAATGTGCATGGAACTGGTGGTGAACTCTCTGGCAACAATGCTAGTGATCAGTACATTCCAAGTGTAACCAAGGATCAATATGATCAGTTGTTGAGCTTGATGAATAACCTTCACATTGCAGATGCAGAACATGACTCAGGAAACATGACTAGTGAAGCAGTGAACTTTGCAGGTATCATTGCTTGCTATTCTTGCATAACTGAAATTGGTGAACTTTCTTGTAAATGCGATACACTGTATGCTGAATCCTGGATATTAGACTCAGGGGCCACACACCACATGACATATAATAAAACTTTGCTCACCAATATTAGAAGCATACCTTATCCTTTCCTTGTGACCCTTCCTAATGAATACAAAGTCAGAGTTACAGAAGTTGGAGATGCAATTCTTAATTCAGCTTTAATCTTGTATAGGGTGTTGTTTGTTCCTACTTTCAAATTTAATCTCATTTCAGTCAATACTTTAACATCACAACTCAAGAGTATAGTCAGTTTCAATGAATTTTCTTGCATAATGTAGGCCCCTTCACTGAAGAGGCCTCTGGAGATTGGTAAAGCAAGGAATGGTCTCTACTTCTTTTGTTCAAAGTGCCACAACAACAGTTGTACTTCACAAGCAGGAGACAATCTAGTATCTCAACTTGGTCTGTCTGTTTTGTCTTGTAGTTCTAGTGTGCCTTGTAGTAATCACCCATCTTGTGGTTCTGCAATTTCCCATTCAAACTTATCTGATTCATCTTCTAGCTTACTGCATTACAATGGGAAATTTCCATCATCTTGCACTGTAAATAGTTCAGTTTCTTCTAATAAAGTGGCACTGTCTAATTTGAATCACTATGTTCCTTCTCTATCTAATGATATGTGTGTTGATAACTTGTGGCATCATAGGCTAGGACATGTACCTTTTGCCAAAATGATAAAGATATCCACTATACCTGCTACCTTTGCAACCAGACAACCTTTTATATGTTCCATTTGCCCAATGGCTAGGCAGACAAGAATACCTTTCCCACAGAAAACCAATTTGACCACCAAACCTTTTGAGTTGTTGCATGTTGATCTCTAGGATCCTTACCATGTACCAACTCATGATAACTATAGGTATTTTCTCACCTTGGTTGATGATTTTACTAGGTCAACCTGGACACACCTGCTGAGTTGCAAGAGCAATGCTCTACAGGTTGTGAAAGCATTCACAACACTCATTGAAAACCAATTCTTTGTCTCCATTAAAGTAATAAGATCTGACAATGGATTGGAGTTTACTAGTAATGAAGCAAAAACCTTCTTTCAAACTAAGGGAATTATCCACCACAAAACATGTCCCTACACACCACAACAAAATGGCATAGTAGAGAGGAAGCATAAGTATTTGCTTGAAACTGCTAGAGCCTTGTTGTATCAATCGAAGTTACCTCTTAGATACTGGGGGAATGCATTTTGACAGCCACATACCTGATAAACAGGCTACCATCTCAGGCTTTGCACAACAAGTGCCCTTTTGAACTACTCTACCAAAAGAAACCTCTCTATTCACACCTCAGAGCTTTTGGATGCCTATGTTTTTCAACAACACTTAAAACACACAAAGATAAGTTTGAACCTAGAGCCACACCTCACATCTTCATAGGGTATCCTCTTGGCACTAAAGGTTACAAAGTCCTTGACTTGGCTACTAAAACGATACACATATCTAGAGATGTCTCTTTTCATGAGTCTGTGTTTCCTTTTACTCTTTCTACTTCTGATGTTTCTTTTCCTGTTTTGGTAAAAGTGATAAATGTTAAGTTTCCTAATTTGAATACTAGAACAAATGCATTTGATGAAGATGATCTGAATGTAAGGAATGCTTCCCCTACTGTGAATGATGACTATGTATCCTTAAGCACTGACCATGTGCCCAATCAAGCACATAATCATCCTCCTGAGACTCATGTTTTACCTTTACCCTCATCATCTGATCAGAACCCTACCAATCAGACTTTTTTGCCAGTTGTTGGAGTTAGGAGATCCTCTAGACACCACACCAAACCTGCATACCTGAAAGAGTACAGCTATACTCTACCCAACCTACATTCTACCCAAGCACCACCATCTCCTGGCACTACTACACCTCATGTTTCCCCTACAACATCACCTACACACCTTTCCCTTTTTAGTGGTAATTCCATTTCCCTTGCATCTTTTAATTCAGATAGTCAGCAGTTAGTGAAGAGCATTACACATGATAGTGAACCATGCTCTTATGCAGAAGCTGCTTTGATCCCTGCTTGGCAGGCTGCTATGACACTAGAGTTTGAAGCATTGTATGCTAATCAAACCTGGGATCTTGTTCCCTTGCCTCCCAGTAAGAAGGCCATAGGTTGTAGGTGGGTTTATAAGATCAAACATAGAGCTGATGGTAGTATAGAAAGGTACAAAGCAAGACTTGTAGTCAAAGGATACACACAACAGTATGGTGTTGACTATACTGAGACCTTCTCACATGTTGTAAAAATGACTACCATCAGAACTCTACTTTGTCTTGTTGTCAAGAGAGGATGGACTTTGTATCAACTAGATGTTAACAATGCCTTCCTCCATGGTGACTTACATGAAGAAGTGTATATGGAGGCTCCTCCAGGTCTACATGTTGAAGTCAATGGCTTAGTTTGCAAGCTCAGAAAATCATTGTATGGCCTTAAACAGGCCAGTAGACAGTGGTATGACAAATTGGCAGAATCCTTGTACACCAGAGGCTATGTTCACTCTGTCAGTGATTATTCTCTCTTCTTTAAAAAGCATGGCCTTTCTATTATTTTTGTTGCAATATATGTTGATGATATAGTCCTCACTGGCACTGATGTGGAGGAAATCCAAGACTTGAAGTCCTTTTTGCACAAACAGTTCAAAATAAAGGACTTGGGCAGATTACACTACTTCTTAGGTTTGGAAGTCTTGTATAAAAACAATGGAGTTTTAGTGCCTCAGAGGAAGTTTACCAAAGATCTGCTTACTGAATATGGTTGCCTAAAGAACACCTCTGTTCCCTCTCCTCTTGATTCTACTCTTAAGTTGAAAGCTGCAGAAAGCATGTTGCTGTCAGATCCTACTCCATATAGGAAGTTAGTGGGAAAAATAAATTCCTCACCAATACAAGAATGGACATCACTTACAGTGTGCAACACCTAAGTCAGTTCATGCAGGCACCTAGAGAACCCCACTACAAAGTTGCTTTACATGTTCTGAAGTACTTGAGTACTGATCCTACACTAGGCTTGTTCTTCTCTAGTGACCCTGCTTGCTCCATTACTGCATATTGTGATTCTGATTGGGCATCATGCCCTGATTCTAGGAAATCTGTGAGTGGTTACATCATCTTCCTTGGGGATAGCCCTATCAGTTGGAAGTCCAAAAAACAGTCCACCATTTCCCTTTCATCTGCAGAAGCTGAGTATAGATCCATACGCAAACTGGTGGGTGAACTGGTTTGGATAGACAAATTACTAGATGAACTGACTATGCCTTGCCCTAACCCCATTCCCATCTTCTGTGACAATCTAGCTGCAGTCCATATTGCTAAAAATCCTGTCTTCCATGAGAGGACAAAACACATTGATGTTGATTGTCATTTTGTTCGAGAAAAGCTCCAAGATGGCCTCATTGGTTTGCATCACATCTCCACTACTGCTCAACTGGCTGACATCTTTACCAAGGCTCTCACTGGTCCCAAACACCATCATCTCCTTAGCAAGTTGGGTGTTCATCCTTCCCCTCCAACTTGAGGGGGGCTGTTGAGATTATTATTAGCAGGATGATATGATTATTATGTTGTAATACTTAGTTAGTTAGTTGTTAGTTGGTTGTTAGTTAGATTACTGTAGCTGATTAGTGATGATGTTAGCTAAGTAGTTAGTTAGTTAGCAATACTGTTAGAGGCGGTTAGAGGTGCCACCTGGCACTGAGCTGGCAACTCCACATACTTGTATATATACATCACTTCCACATTGGAATTAATACAATTTACATTTCCACAAATATCTTCTTCTCGAATCTTCTCTCTGTTCCAACTCAGAGCTCCACATAACTCCATTAATGGAGCTTGGAGTTTTCACTTCTTGTTTGTGACTGATTTCGACATACTTCACTTTGTTGAAAACAGAGAGCACCGATGGCACAAGTTGCTGAAATTCATGTCATGCAGAAACTTCATAAGGAGAAGATGAAGGCAACAACCAAAATCGAAACAACGGACAAGAAATTGGTTGTTGATGATGAAGTTAACAAGACTTGTGGTTCTGGGAAATGTTATTCTTGGTTAGGGAAGAAAGTCAATTCTGCTACTAGACAATTGCTTTGTTGTGCAGGAAGCAAACCTGTAATATCTGATTATAAAGATACATAATAGCCAAAAATGGCTTTGTAATGATTTTGCACTTGTTTTATTGTAAAAGTGATCCTTACTTTAGATTTTTGAATAAACCAAACTCATTTTCTTGTCTCATTCTTGTCAATCTCACAAGTAACAAAAACGAAATACTTCAGGTGTGTTTTTGACCATTATAACAATAGGAAATGAAAAAAAGATTATGGCCATATTTGACGAAAGAAAGCCTTCAAGGCCAATGCATTTTTCAGGAGGATCCTGAAAAAGGGGCAAACTTTTATTGCCAGAACTAGATCTCAATCTGCCTATCTATGGACTATACTCTATGTACCAAGAAGAGTTATGACAAAGACAAAGTTGCAGAAACTGCTATACAGTTCAACTATGTAAAAATCAAAATTTTCAGAAATCAAAGCACATTCTCCAACGACAACTTCGCCTTCTAAAATCTCTCTTATCAGCTTCCACCATCTTGACAGGGCTGCCGGGCCACTCTGAGGTTAGTCTGTTTGATAAAGAATTAAACTCGGTAAACATTTGAGATTGAGGTAAAGCATGAGAATAGTTTAGCAGAAACTTACACAGGAAAGGCAAAAGATTTTGTGCTGTTGGTGCTACTTGAGCGAATAGACATGTTATCATGACATTGCTTCATTGCTGAGACTACAAGATTCATGTCTTCACGATCTGGAAGCTTTTCAGTGTTCTGATCTGCAAACAATGACGCTAAACTTCTGGGAGTTGCATCTTCAATGCTGGTGCTGTTTTCAGCCTTTTTATTTGGTACCGATCCTTCTCTAGAACTTGAATCTGTTATACTACTTTTGTCACAATATTCTTCCTTGGATACAAACTTAGAGGCCATCGAGACTGATTTCATTTCTTGATCCTATAAAAAGAGGTAAGAACATATATGTCTGATCCCTTGTTTCTTTGTTTAACACTCTTTAAGGATATCATTAGAAAGAGACTTTCATGGTAGTTGGTACATTAAATAATTCATGCTATTTACTTAACTGCAAAGATGAGAATGTTTAACCAGTTCAAGTGTTCCTTGAAGGAAACTTAAGAATGAAAGTAGACGAACTAGTTGGTCTTTTCAAGTTCCAACTAACTAAAAGAGGTTAAAGAGAAGACATCATGTCAAACTAAATGTCAATGGTAATTGTGCTATAATAAGAAACTTCTGCTATTGACAATGCACAGTAAAGATATCTTAATTTACTAACTCGTAGAACTTTCTGAATAGCTCAGAAGCAAAGGGGAAACTGAAAGAAGAAGAAGAAAGAAATATGAAAAACTACAGCAAGAACAACAAAGAGTATCATTATTAGTACCATTTTGAGAAACATCTGGCAGATTGTATGATTCTTACCTTTCTAAAAATTCTCAATTTTGGTTAGGAAGTGAAGCATTACCAACTGAAACAGAACAAGTCAGGGACTGTGAAGTGTAAAGAAAATACCTGATTCTCTTTTTGATCAACCAATTCTCTGTCCAAACTCGGCCATTTTGGAACATCATGGATAAAGGAAATGGCATCAGCAATCTCAGTATCAGCTTTAGCTTCCATCAACAGCTTCTTAGAGTCGTCAAACTGCTTAACAATGCCCTCGTACGATTCAGTCTTGGATTCAGAAACTATGTTCTCTAATTCTGCACTGTTGTCCAGCTCATACTTGAGCATGTAACAAATATTATGGTGGTTCAACTCACAATTTTCCAAAGAACATTCTTCCCCTTCATACATATGTCCTTGAAAACTTGATGGTTGCTGTCTTAAAGAAAAACAACTAATTCGGGTATTTTGTACTCCATATAACTCAGCTTTTACATTGCATCTCCCTTTCTCTGCAGTGGATAAAAGAACTGTCATGTTCTGGCATAACAGCGTTTACATGAAAGAACTACAGTACCATACATAAAGAAAAACTTGAATTTTATTGAATGTGACTTTAGATCTCTAACGTACTGTGCACTACAACCCTTACAATCAATAAAAGTTGAGGGAAGACTGAGGTTGTTAAAGCGGTGGACACTTTAAGGAAAAAAAATACAGAAAAGATTTCATCATATGGCACCTATTATTACGCGAAAGTCACCAGCTCTTTTCTGGTATTTCAGGATAACTTTAGGCATAAAGGTTCAAATTTTATTGCTTCATACAACATTTCTTTTTCTTAGATGAACATGATGGAGACAGACAGCACCTTTCCAGTTTTCCTTAGGAAGGGGGAAAAGAAAATCAGGGTCACAGAACATCAGCATATGAAGAGATTTGTGAAGAACAGAAGGTAAATTTCAAAATCAGTAAATACTAGTTAACAAACAAATTCCATGTTATTACATAGATCATAGGTGACATACCATGAAGGCTTATGCGATATCTGCATCACCATAAAGTGACATACATCTTCACAGACAAAATATTATATCGAAGAAATAGGGCTTCACCAATTTGCACATAAATAAATTCACCAAATTCAAACATTTCCTACCACAAGAAGCCAAGAATTGAGAAGTACTATTGAACTGCAACTAGAAGAAAAATATGATATACCATTAATAAACAAGCCAAGCATCTAACAAAACTAGTGAAAGTGGAGAGCCAACTAATGAGGAAGAGTAGACAATGATCTCAGATTACAAGGTCTCAACTGTTTCTTAATTATTTTATGCCATTTAATTAAAGGAACTCGAATAGATTGAAAACCTCACAATGATCAAAATACTCATGTAGCAGTTGCAGATATATAATTTTATTTTTCTGGATAACCGTGGTGTCCGGGCCAGCTTAGACTAATTCCACAGGCATGTATGAAGAAATCACCTAGTATTTATAGTCTCTGCTAGAATTTGAACCTAGACCCCAAGGTTTTCGACCCGCTTCGTTGACCATTAGGCCACGTCCTTGAATGTGTTGCAGATATATAATTAACATAAGCTTGTGGAGTTCTCCAGAAATGATTGTTCAACAATCTTGATTATTCACAACTACATCTCCTAATACATAAATTTTCATGACAACAAATAAAAACCAGAGCCCTCCTCATCCAACAAGAAAAAACTACTAAAATAATTCACTTAAACAATGAAAACGAAAATTTGAATAATGAAGAAAAATACCTTTTTAATCAACAACTGATCGTAACCTGCAAACAGCCATATACATATACAGTAAGTCATGAGTTGGTGGAGAAAATACACCAGAAGAAATTAATCTGAGAATGAAGCAAAACTAAAACTCACTTTGTTAATATCAATTTCACATATTAGGAAAAAAGAAGGTGAGTTTATAGGGAAATCTCAGAGCTGGATTACTCACTTCTCTTATTTGGTAGTACAATTGATGCAATTTGTTATTAAAATCAAATTAATGGTTACGTTTAATTTTTCTTAGTTTTTGTGTCAGTAGGAAACCCCTCACTTTCACTTTTGGACTATTCTCTACGTGGGGATGTTTAAATTAATTAGCCGACGAGAGCAGTTTTTGTTAGTTAGAACTGCAACCCTTTTAATCATAGAATTAATATTTCATAATTTTTTTTCTGACAACAATTAATATTTCATAATTGACTCTCTAAAATATGCTACTATTGCTGTAGGGGTCTTTTGGTTTGGTGTACTAAGAACCAGATAATTTGATCATGTTTTTAGTAAAATAACAATATTCAAAAAATAGGAGGTTGAGATATATAGACCTCCGCGACATATTGTTATATAGACATATTGCTAAATTTTGCTTAGCACAAGTTTTATTTATCTTCAAGTACCACTCCGTTTCATACCCAACACTCCGACTAAAAAGCAAGAAGATGACGATATAAAAGATATAGATTTGTTTATTATATTTTGTTGTTTAATTTTAACGTCTAATTAGGTGAAAAGGCGAAAAGATAGAGATTTAATTTGAATGTTTGGGGATTTAAATTTTAGAAAGAAAAATATTTTATTTCACGTAGGAAGGAATAAAGTCATATAAGATGATTAGTGAAATTGTATTGAATATTTGAGATGTCTCAAAATGGAAAAATATGATATAAATTCGAAAGAAGTGAACGATTGTTATAAATTTAAGCTATTTACACTGATAATAAAAGTTTTTTTGCATTACTGATATAGTTTAATTAGTACTATTATTTATTGTATAACTGAATCAGACTTGTTATAAATATACATCTTTTATTCTAAGTTTAACTCGCTTTCATTTTTTATACCAACAATTGCATCCTATATGACGCTACTTTTTATCCCAATCATAGACTTCCAAGTAAATTTATTAAAGCTGAAGTTGGCAACTTATAGTGATGTAGCAGCTAAGATAGCTACAAGTAGAACCTACTTCAATAACTGAAATGTTACTTAGCCTAATTAAGTACCCTCGAAAAGTTAGTCTAATTAAGCACCCTTTAGTGATATTAAATTATTAATAACACCCCCTTCACGTTCAGGCGTAACTGAAGCGTGAATCAACTCTAATATCATGTAAAGATATGACACTTGAATTTAACTCAATCTCAAAAGTTAACTCACGGAGAAAGAATAGTCCATATCCATATAGGCAAATCGTGAGTCCATTCTCCAACCAATATGACAATTTAGCCCACTCTATCAACGGTTCCCTTGTCAAAAACAAAATATTAATAACATCATGTCAACATGTTTATCTATCATGCTGATTCTTCAATTTTTTTCTATTCCTTGAAGATATATATTTAAAACAAGGCCGGCCGGCATATAGCTTGGGCAGCGTTTGGCTCTGATAGTGAGACAAAACCGTAATTACCTAGAAATGGTTGGGTATTTTAGTAAATCTAGCTTCTATTTTAGTTGTAACGTTCCTTAAAGCAGAATAAAATGGAAATAATTTTAAAAAGCCAAAAAAAGAGTGCATATTTCTTTTTATAAAGTCTCAAAGAATCAAAAGCATTTCAAATTTCAATATTCTCAGAAATCGACAAATCCAACAATGTATGAGCCTCAACAGTTGTTGGATTTGCAGGACAACAACAATGGCGGTTTCGGTGCCGGAGCTGACTCCAGGTCATGGCTTTCCGGCGAAGACCGCTCCCCTACTCTCCGGCGAACTGATTCTTCTCTCTCTAATTCTGCTGCCGGAAATGTTGACCGAATGCTCTTCAATGACCTCGTCGAGATCGTCCCTCTTGTTCAATCCCTCATTGTAATCCTTTTTTTTTTCTATCTGGGTCTGCTTTTTTCAGTTCGGTTATCTGGTGTATTATGTTGAATTTATATTTTTTTTAAAAAATTACCGAATGACCAAAGTTTTGCTTGACCCGAGTTGTTCTTTGATCTTGAACGGGGTGTGAATTTTGAATTTTTCATGTGATTTTTTTACAGGATCGAAAGGCGAAGTCTTCATTTACTAGAAAGGGATCTATGACCTACACCAAAACGCCTTCACGAGAGTCTCTTTACAAGAAGGTAATTTTTTAGTCTGAAATCTAGAAATGCTAATTTTATTTCAACTTGCTTGCAGTCTTTCCTGTGTAAATTTCCCTTTTTAATGCCTGTATATAGATAGAAGCAACGATTAATAAACCCCAGTTCCCTGGAGAGTTGATCAAAGTTAATTAATGCTTTATCTTCCTGGAAGCATTGTTCATAGGATATAGAAATTGCAGCCTTTTGTAGCTTGGGACTTTGGCATGTTAAATTAAATCTAAGATACCCCAAGTAAATTCGCGGTGGACTGAAGTTTGACTTACCTTGGACTTTAATTGCAAAGAGATGTTAACCAAAAAATTTATGGCTTATAGGAGTACTAAGTAAAAATCTTGTATGCGTAAATCAATTTTCAGGTCGATAATAGCATCATACCAGAACAGGAAATAATGCTAAGTACTTCATCCATTTTTCCACCGAATGCTTCATTCTATACTCAACACATTTTGTAAAGTGTCTTTACTTTACTGACATCTTTTCAGTAGCTTCCAAGTTTAAAGCAGGATTCAACAACACCACCATACCCAGTGTAATCCCACGAGTGGGTTTGGGGAGGGTGGTGTGTTCGCATCCTTACCCCTACCTTGAATTAAAGCAGGTTGCAGGTTGCTTGAAATCGAATAAGCTGTCTAAACCAGAATTTCAGTATGGTTTAAGTCTCAGATCCAGTTTTCACTTAGGTCTCCTTGAACTAGTGACTGAATGTCTATTCAAGTATTGTTAAGAGTACTTTCACCAAACTATTTGCCAGCTTGACAGCAATATAGATCCAGATTTATTCTCGAACACATGGCACCTTTTGTATTATGGCTCTTCCCTGCTTTCTCATTCTGATGGACTCCTTGAAAGCCAAAGTCTCTGCATTCAACCGAATAACTTTTTTTCTTGGGTCCATTCTTTGTCTTCTTACATGTCTCTGTGTAAGCAAGTGAGGTACCAGAACTTCTACACTTGCCAGGCATGGAGTATTGTTGGATCTTAACCCATCCCAATTTTGGCTTTGTCCTCATACTGAAGGCTAATCTCGTGTTTGGATGTTCCCACTTGATGAGAAATAAGTGTTTTTTACTGGGAGGTCCCTCAAACTGAAAGAGAGTTAGAGGTGAAGTACTACAAATGTTGGATATGTTGCAGTGTTGCACTTGCAACCAGTGCTTCGGGCAAGTTCAGAACTGCTCCAGAAATCAAACTGCAGCTAATCTCGAGAGCAAGTACTTGTGTTTTTCTACTACATTCACCATCCTGCATTCCTGCCACCCCAGACTAATTATCACGAATAATGATAATGCAGACTTGGAGGAATTACACGGGTATAAGATAAATTCACACTTTTTTTTCTGGTGGGATTGGGGAATTAATATAGATAGAGGAGGTGCAAAAGAATCTCTTAGTAAGTACCTCACAGGCAGTTGCAAACAATCTAGTCAGGAAACATATATCTGGTACAGTTCTTAGAATTCAAAAGATTGGTATTTTGACAAAACGGTTTGTGTTCATCTGAAATCTACTTCGTCATATCTGGACGGAGAAATCTATTGGGAGACAGAAGACATCTTAATCAAGCAAAACATAGAAAGTTCAATGAAGTAACTTAGAAACGGCATGTTACTTGTGCAACTCCTTACAATCCTTCTGAAAATTGTATTTCTCATTTTTCTTTTATATATTGATGCAACTGTAGCAAGTAAAATGCTGCTTCTGCCTAGCAACTAGTTTTTTTAAAACAAAATTGAATGTGGTGTCCGGGACAGCATGAGCGTCACTTGGCTAATTCCATGGGATACCTGTCGCCTCCCAGGCTCCTACTAGCAACAGATTCCAGGTAACTCTATCCACCAAGGCGAGGACAGATGGGAAAAAATCACCTAGTGTTTTTGTCTATGCTGGAATTTGATCTTGAGACTCATGGTTCTCAACCCACTTCATTGACCACTACGTTTCACCCTTGGGTGCTCTAACAACTACTTTCTTCATAAGACTAAGAAAGTAACTATTATACACTATGTAGGGTGCTTGTATTTCAGATTAAGTGTGTGAGCGTTCTTTTTGAATACTAATAATGCATAGAAGTCAGTTTGTAATTGCTGGTATTTGCCTGAGTACTCATCATTGGTGTTTAAGCTTTCAAGTGGTTGTCTTTGGAGATGCTTTAAGTCTTGTTTGTTATATTTATGCCGGATTTGAAGCTTGTCTGACAACTACAATGAAAATGCTTATATTGCTGGAGGTCATCCATTTTTGGGATTTGAAACTAGGGTATAGTTAAAAGATGGGCAAATTAGAGGCTGGAAAACAAGGTTCAAAATGCTAGTTACCACTGCAATGGCAATGTGAATGTTACCAGAGCATGGAAAATTAGAGTTTGCATCAAAAGGATTTAATATCTTACTCTATAACAGTGTCTTTAATGTACCATTTCCCTCCTCCAGCTCCATTTCTTCTCTCAGGTTAGTAGGTCAAGCCATCTCCATCAACCTGCTACTATAAATAAAAGTTGACTTCATTTCAGCTGAAATTGACCAAATATGATACTCCTATAGGCATCGCAGTTGGATTTGTTGTGTATGTGAAATTAACTTCTCATCGATTGCATATTCTTCTTTGTAAGGTTGTTATGCAAAGAAAGTTTGTTTGCTTATCTCTTGATTGCATGCAAACTAGCATTGGTTTGTTTTGGTCCATTACAGATGCTAACATTGACAACTGCTGCAGACTTCGGAAGCAAAAGGAAGGAATGGAGCTCAATCAATTGCAATGAAAAAGCATAGGGACCAAAATAAAAATATTGGTGGTGACCAAGATGGCTGTGCTGATAACGTTTCAATGCTTTCCTCAAGGTCATATTTGTCTGAAAAAGATAGAGAAGAATTAATGGCTTTGAGGGAGCAAGTGGAGGATTTGCAAAAGAAATTATCGGAAAAAGATGAACGTTTGAAGGAAGTAGAGATCTCAAAGAATGAAATGGCGTCTATTTATGCTAAACTAGATGAAATGAAGAAGGAATATGCTGAAAAGGACTCTTTACTCAAATCGACTCAAGCGCAACTATCTGATGCAAAGGTAAATATTCAATGTCATCCTGCACCCTCTCCAACCCTAAAATAGAAAAAGGGAAGATGCAAGTTTTTCTAGAAAGTCATTGTGTGGCTTCAGTTAAATGTCACTCAATTTAAACAATTAGCTCAACTTTGGTCCTGTGTTAGATAGACCAAGAAAATAGAGATTAAGTAGGAGTAGTTATATAATCATATCCTTTATTTTTTGTTTAGTATCGAAGTAGATACCAACCAGAAGTTTCAAGCAATATGTTCTGGTTAACTTTCCTGAGTTGTTCACCTTCACATTATTGCACCTTTAGATTGTGCTCAGATTTCCTACTACTAGATGACCACTTAGATTGTGCTCAGATTTCCTGTGATGTGCATTGTCTCCATAATTTGATGGGTGAACCCCCACTCGATGTCTTCCTTTTTGCTCTCCTTAGGTTAAGCTAGCTGACAAGCAAGCAGCTGTGGAGAAGTTAGAATGGGAAGCTATGACTTCCAGCAAGAAAGTGGAGAAACTACAGGAAGATTTAGAGGTGGTGCGGCGAGAAATCGCATGGTTCATGCAGTTTGTTCAACAATTGACGAAGAATGGTTCTAGGGATTTAGCTGAAGATTATGATGTTATCCCTTACTTATGTGACGAAAACATTGAAATGGTAAGCTAAGCTAACAATTACCTTCACCTGGTTTCTTGAATGTTATACTAACATTGTTATATATCTAATTAGTTTGTCCATATCTTGCCCAATTTCTGGGTAGGTCAAAGCTATTAAGGACTTGATATATTTATCTTTTCAGCTTCTTATGTTGGATTGTAATTCTCAGATTTGTTTTGTACAGGATCACCCAAATGAAATAGGAATGCAGGAGGTAGAGTTGGCAAGAGAAGCTTATATTGCAGCAATTGCTGCTGCTAAAGAAAATCAAGATGAAGCATCTTTTTCCGCAGCTGCCAAAGCAAGATTATATCTGCAGTCACTTGTTCTAAGAACATAAACATGGATTCTAGTTGGGAAATTGTCTGCTATAGTTTGTATTACTATGCAAATGCTGTTTGAATAATTATGGTGACAGTAAATTTATCAAGCAATTATGCAAGAAATGTGTCCCACGAGATTGATTGCTGATGTACAAAAGCTCTCTGTTGCTACTTTAATGTTAATGAGTAATGTGCTGGAATTCTGAACGGTCTCTTTTTTTTTGGTCTGACCTTCCCATTCTATGTATTTCAGTTCTCTTTATTCACATTACTCGATTTTGTTGCTGGAAATAAGTAAAACTATGAAAAAATGTTGATCAACGAAAGAACGATCTATATATTCTTAAAGAGTTTGATGAATCCAGTAAGAAAAAGTTCTATGGGAAAAAGGGGGAAGAACAAGGTGTCAAAATTTGCAACAGTGATGACGCACACTACACCAAGCCTTGTGCTTCCCGAAACGCGGGCCTTCTTCTTCTTCTCCTCCTCCTCCTTCGGGTTTTGGCATTTGAGCTGGACTGCCCATCCATTCCCAGCCCAACCTGCAATTTTAGCAATACCGTTACTTATTCTGCTAAAACCAATCAACTTTGTAAAATAAGAGAGTTTCATAATTTGAAGAAATGGCGATACTTACGCAGGGAAGGCAAAGGAACCAGTGCTACCAGTGGAGTAATTAGAATCACTTGATTCCGCAGATGGAGTTGTTTTGCTTTCACTAACCTCACCTATATGACTGATCTCTTTAACCACAGCTGGTGGCCATTCCTCTTCCATATCACCGCTCCCTTTTCCCTCACCCTGCCAAAAAATTGATGGTAATGAATTTTCATGGCCAACTAATAGGTCGAAGACTCGAGTAGAGGATAAATGAAGTGAGAACAGTGTTGAAAATCTTAAAGTGGAGTGTGGATTGCAATAATAAGAATCAAATACATCGTCAATCTCTTAAAGTTGTCCCGGATTTTCATTTAAACACTTCAACAGAAGCTGTTACCAATTAGACACCTAATGTATACGCCAAAATGTGCCTTCAGATTGGACTTACCTTATCGTCTGTAACGGGAATCTGTTCTTCAGCTGATTCATAGCTATTTTCTCCATCTACACTGACCGTATCATTTTGGCTCTGAGGAAGAAACTCTGGTGCATTCTCTACATATTTAAGCTGTTTTTCAACAATTCCAAAAAAAAAAAAGTCTTATTAATACTTGTTCTCACATGCTTTATTAATTCCTAGTCTCAATCGAATTATTTCGTACTATTATTTTGATTACAGTTGAGAATATTAATATTTTGCCACACATGAAATTACGCGAAAAGGAGAATTGGAGAATAATCAGTACCTTCCTACAAACAGGCTTTGAAGTTAAGTTAGCATGATCAATTTTCTGGTGAAATGCCTCCGATTTTCTATCTTCCACTATATGTATTCCTCCATCATCTTCAAAGCAAAACACTATGTAATCCTCTTCTGAGAATCGCGGCCAGCTCGAGTCATTTTCTCTCTCTTTAGCCTTCTCCTCTGCTGAAACTTTCATCGTTTCTTTTTTCCTCTGTTCCATTTTCTTATTCAACTTCTTCTTCCTGTTCTTTCTGCTATTATCACCAATTGGATCAAACACCATTTTCCTACTCGGTTTCTGATCAGGCGTCTTTGAGCAAAACTTACCCCGTTCTTCCTCTACAAATGTACTAATAGATCAATTAAAGTAACAGAAAAAAAGAAGAAGAATTAACCTAAATAGCCGTTCATTCAATTGATTAAACAAAAAATAGCCAGCGAATGTACAATTCATGTATAATCAGTATATAATCTATGTATACCAACTAGAAAAGTAAACAGTAAATCTGTCGGCAAAGAGCAGAGCAAAAAAAAGTACCTAAAGGGAACCTGCAAGCATAGAAACAGGAAACCCAATCTCTAATTCGCCATCTAACAAGCCTGGTTACTGTGTATGGACTGCTCATTCTTATGCAATTAACAAAGAGCAAAACAAGGGGGAAGTTTTTCTTTTTTCCCCTTGAAGAGAGCTAAAGGGAGAATGTTAAGGAGAGGGAATTATGGGAATTTTTTGAATTTGAAAAAAGGAATTAAAGGAGGAAGACATAGAAGCATGAAGAGGGGGAGAGAATTACAGTTGTATAAGATTAATGAGTCAGTTATAATTCCCTCTAACATGCTATTATTGGGAGTAAACGTGGAGATATATATGGCAACTTCTCCAGTCACTTTTATTCCTACTACTTCATCCGTTTCTAAATACTTGTCATCCTTCATAAAATACATATAAATATAATTAGTTATTTGTTTTTATCTTTATTCTTAATTATAAATATGAAGATATAGTAATATATAAATAAAGAGAAGTAGACAATAATTGTCAAATTATCTTTTAGTTAATGTTTTTCTTAAGAAGTGTGCAAACAAAAAAGAGTACCAGGTATTTAAGAAGGGAACTTTTTTTTTTTCATTTAACTTTTTTCTGTTAATACTTTAGAATCCAATTAGGAAAAAAAGAAAAGAAAATAAAATGTAGTGCTTTTAATGCTACACGCGTATTCCCGTGATCACCATATACCTTCCCTCAAGGCGTTGAGTTTTCAGCTATTTCAAAAGTTTAAACAGTGAATGGTGCTTATATTCTTTCTTTTTGTTTTTTGTCATGAAGTCCATTGCTAAATTTGTAAAATTCTCTCCTCTTTCAAAGAATTACGCAATACGGTAAACATAGCTGCTATATTTATTGGAAAAAAGAATTACGCAATACGGCAAACATAGCTGCTATATTTATTGGAAAGAGTGATACTCTAAAAAAAATTATGATATATAGAGAAAAATTGGGTTTAGTAGCAAATACGTCAATAAGCATGATTCCTTATTTCAATTCTGATATACAAGTGTATCTTGTAAAATAGAGTAGCATACAACTAGATTTGTCAAAACGGGTCAGCTCAATCCAATTCAGCCAGCCTCATGGGCCAATGAATTTGATGGGCTAAGACGGGCTGATCCTTTATTTTCAAGGGCCTTAAGATGACCGGCCCAACCTAGCCCTAAAAGGGTTGCGGGCTAGCCCTTGTTATTTTCAATTTTTTTAATAACAAAAAAATTTCAATCTAAATTCGGACTTATAGATAAGTCAATTTTTTTACCACTCTGCTCTTCACCTTTTATTGGTTAGCAATTGTCTTTTCTTGTTGTACATTTCTCATTTCGTCTGACAATTGCTAAAATAATTATTCATTTTGATGTAAGATTTATGCAAGTGTATCACACTATTTAGTAAGTGTTTTAGTATTGAATGGGGTGAAAATTGGTTCACAAAAAGGGAAATTGTGATCAGCGTAAGGTTTTGCGCTCGACCAACTATTTCAGTAGCATTTATCTTTAAACATGAATAACTTAGTCATTGTGCAGTTTTTGTATAGAAACTAGGGAGTCTGTCTCAACCTGAATGAGTCTATAAACTTCCTCCCAAAAGCTAATAATTTGGCTAAAAAAACTTGATCTTCCAATTGCATCAATACAATAAGATAGATGTTTGAATCGTGAGTCCCTAATCGTTGACAATTGAGAGTGGCATTCCATGTGATGAATATAATGTAACTAATGTTTATTGAAAAGAAATAAAAAAAAATGGGATAAGAAAGAGTTAGCAATTACCGTTGAATAAATTTTTTTGGCTTGAGCTAGAGTTCATGTTTATTTTGTCTTTTACGTTATTAATCCCTCTCTATTTATTTTTTTGTATTATAATATTTTAATGCTTTTTTATGTGATGGCTTATTCTAAACTGTGATTTGAATTCATTCAAAAATATGTATATAGAAATTACTAATACGAAATTTTATTTTATTTCTCCGAACTTTTTCTTCATTCATCTTCAGATTTATTAATGTTTGATCAATATTTATTTGCCTTTTCCGGTCCAAATATAAAGCTATTTTTTAAAAAACAAATAGCCATATATTGGTGTGTCCAACTGTCCATAGCATATATTGAAAACAACAATTTATTACACTTCATTCCAAATTAAATTGAGGCCAACTTATATAAACGCTTATTGCTCACGGTATTTCATTTAATCACATCTCATCTCAATATATAATGCAAATACAAATAAAATTATTAGAAGTACGTATATATTCTAATAAAATATATAAATCTCCAAAAAGTTGAACCACTCATGAAAATCATAGGACTTATGGTGAAAGTAAGATCATCTAAATCATATTCTCCAATAAATATGTATTTCTTATGTAATTTTTTTTTTCAATTGTATTTTATTTTTAGCTAAATTCGCATGGATTCTCATAGATTGTTGATCCACCATGACAACTTCTTTCCATGCAATTTCCAATTTGCCTCTTTCTCTTTTAACAACTTCATTCATCATGATTTTACACTTATATCTGAAAATTGACCTAAGACACTGGACGTAACCAAGTGATCTCAAACGAACTTCTCTCATTTTACTCCTATGCATGCTACTTGAACCTTCTCGCATATGTGACCATTTTTAATCCTGCATGATCACACATTCATCTTAAAATTCACCTCTTTGTGATATTCATCCTGTGAATATGTTTAATTTTAGTGGTCCAACATTCATTTAATATATACATTTATTCGTCTTATAACTATTTTATAGAACTTACGTTTTACTTCGTTAGTCATCTTTATATCACATACCATCCTTGTAGCAATTCTCCATTTAGACCATTCAATTTTAATTCTATACATAACATTTTCCATTATCATGTTACAATGAGCGTAAATATACAATTATTTGCATTTAGGCACCCAATCTAATATATATATATATATATATATATATATATATATAATAAAGAAGATGACATTATATGTAATTTTTTATATTTTGAATCTCTTATTAAATCCTTTAACAGTTTTCTTTTTCTCCACTAATTTTAACCGTCCAAGGAGGAAAAAGCGAATTTAAAGAGAGGAGGAGGAAGAGATATCACGTGCAAGGGCCGGGACTCGCACGTGAGCAGCAATTCCCCGCCAATATTAGGTTTTTGCTCCTCTCCCTCAACCCCCAAAACCAATTGTAAGAATCCATTTCAAGAACCATTAACGTTATTCCTTCGCCATTAATCAGCGGCAACAACGTTGGACAACTCACAAATGTCAGAATTTTAGTCAGAGAACTAGAGAGTAGAACAACAAATGGAAGAATCAGAGACAAGTATGGAAGTGCGTAGCCTAACTGGTGAATCCATAGTTGTCTCCATTTTGCCGCACAAAACCATTCAACAACTCAAGCAACTCCTCAAGCAAGCTTTTCCTCCCGCTTCAATTTCTCCAAATTTCCATCTTTTTCTCAAGGCAAATTTCTTCATCCTCAGCCTTTATTGTACAATCCTCATGAATTATTGAAATACTAAATTTACATTTTGTTTTGATTCGCATTTGGTATTTTTTTGTGTTCTTGCTTTCCTATTAGTTGCCATGTTTTCTTCACTGCTGTTTTTCCTTTTCATTACTACTTTGTTTTGCTCCACTTGAGCGAGAGTCTTTCGGAAACAACCTTTCTATCTCCACGAGGTAGGGGCAAGGTCTGCCTATACTCTAGCCTCTCCAGACCTCTCTTTGTGGATTTCAATGGGTATGTTGTTGTTGGTATTTTTGTGTTCGTTTAACCCCCATCCCCCCTTTCTTGAAACCTTGTCTCTTTTGATTTCTTTTGTGGGTGGATATCAGGGGACTTTGCAGCTATTCCTAGTTGCTAGCGGAAAGCAAAAAAATTATTATTTTTTATATTCATTTTTTGTGGTATTTTTTTGAATCAGGGTGTCAAATTGGGTTTAGAGAGTAAGGTAAGTGACTATTCAGTTGGTAGTGGGGAATTTCTGGTACTTGTTCCCTATACAAAGAAAGACAGACAACAGAACAAGAAAACTGAGACACCTGCAAGTTCTTCTATCCCAGTTGGTGGCTCAACTCTGAAACAAGCTGAGACAGCATGGTCTGACATGATGCAAGACTTGTCTTACTTGAGCAGCATATCTAGGAATGAAAATCAGACCGATGATCTTTTGGATGAAACACGTTCTAGAGATTCAGATGGACTCAATTGCAGTGTTCCGTTGAATTGTTCTTCACAGGTTAAGCGCAAGAGAAGCATCAAGGATGCCAAGATGGAAGGACATGCAGATGAGCTAGTCCTTAGCATACTAAAATCATCTTCCAATGACATGGATGACAAGAAAGCTAAGATATTTGTTCAGGTTTTAGCGTCTATAAATTGTTTTACTGACCCGGATTCAGGAAACTGCATGTGTGAGGAAGCCAACAGAAAGGACAACATATTTGATCCATGTTCGACTGGTAGTGATTCGTGCGGGTGTCCGATGTGGTTGAGGAGTATAAGCAAAATATTTTCTTTTTTAAACATCTATTCAGCTTCCCTACAACTTCAGCAGGGACAGGTTACCTACTCCAGTCTGAAGGGAGCACTTGATCGTCTCTGTCTGTTTGGATTTCAGGCTGGTGTCACAGACATCGAGCAACTTTCCCTACTTTGTCCTAAGGTACTTTGTTGGACCTCTGATTAGCTTAACAGTTTTATCCCCTATTTACTTTGATATATTTCGACATGTTTATCCATTAGTTTCACATACTCTTGTCACACTCTGACTTTTGAGCCATGGCTTCACTCATTCATTTTTGACAATGGATAATTGTTGGAGGACCTTGCAGAAGTGCCTCCGGATGATCACAAGTATTGTCACATGGAGATTAACTGGAAAGGAAGTACTGTAATAATGAAGTCTGAACAGTTTCTCAAGTTGAACTTATGAACTTAGGAGGACCACCATAGTCTGCTGACCTACAAAGTTTTGTTCACTCTTTCCAGAGTAGGGGTTTCTGTTTCTGGAGAAGTGGAGTGGTGCCAAAAGATATCTCACTTACCCCACTTGCATTTTAAGCGAATGTAGATTTGATCTTAGTATCCCTTCTAGGAATTTACAAGCTTTTGCATTCTTACTTTTGCTTATACTTCTAATCATTTATCATATTCTGTTCTTTTTATGTATCACCATAACCAGATGGATTTTGAGGGGTGTCAGGTGGTCGTTGCCCCCACAATCTCTTGAAGTTATATTCTTTCCCTTCTAAATTTGCTAAATGTGTTGGAGCACGGTTTGGGGAGGGATCTTTACTTGTTTATTTAATTTAAGATTAACATGTATTTTATTTAACAAGGAACTTATCTACTCCATCCGACTAGTTCCGGTTTTGAATCCTGGGCAACCCACTATTATCTGTTCAAGTGGCTTAGAGTCCCACATTGGTTAGGCAATGGACTGGTGGTTTGGTTGTATGAACTTGAGCAATCCTCCCCTCATGAGTTAGCTTTTGGGGTTGAGTTAGGCCCAGGTGCCACATCTTTATATGGTATTTGTGCCAGGTCCATTCCCGTTTGGGCTCCTGGTCCACACTCCAGTTGGGTCTGGGCGTGAAGGGGGGTGTTAGAGTGGGTTAGAGTTCCATATTGGTCGGGGAATGGAATGGTGGTTTGATTATATGGACTTGGGCAATCCTCCCCTCCTGAGCTAACTTTTGGGGTTGAGTTATGCCCAAGGTGCCATATCTTTAAAATATCGAAATTATAATTCTCTGTAGACTGTAGAGAAGTTGGAAATGGCTTTGTCCTCCCCCTTCTTGCTACTGCAATTAAACGTTGAGGTCTGGCTAGACCTCTTATCAGGACTATGAACTTTCTTCTTCAAGCACATATGCCTTATTTCCTTAGGTTGTACACATTGTTGATGATGATACTGTGGTTAAAAAATTCAAGGATGGTATTGTCATTTTCAGAAACTCAACAACAAAGGGAGACCAAAGTGCAAGTATGTTTAGTTCATATTTAACTCTTTGATATAGGAAAATGGCTGCTTGAGCACTGAATAAGTCTGTTTTTCTCCTTTTCTGCTGAGTAGCTAAAAAAGGTATAACCATGTCAAATGTTCTCCGCTCCATGAAGAAAAGGGAGTATGCATTCCGAACAAATCTTTTGAAGTTAGTCAAGTTGTTAAAGGTATGCCACTTCTCACTTTGATTGATTTACTTATTAATCCAATAAAACATGTCTTGGCATCCTCGATTTTTTTTTTAATTTTAAAGTCGACTTTGGTGTTGTGAAGTATCCAAATGTTTGGAAATTTCAAGCACTTACTTGCAGTCATGAAACTTTTTTTTATGCCTATGTGCTATTATGACATGTATGTCTTATGCTGTGTTGACTTTTTATCTTGTTAGTACATATTCCTGTTTATGGATGTGTTGGCATATCTAACTTGGCAGTTCAGACTACAGGACTCTTGTCTGATGGGTTTTCCTCCCATTCTTTCTTACTGTATGTAAATGTCTACTCCAGTCGAGTTTTGGCTTAATTTCATTTAATTTGTGTTTATGCTAAAGCCCTTCACTAGTTTATTAAGTTGCAGCTACCTTTCAAAGAAAGGAACTTCTGAAGAAATATAATATCTAGCAAGTAAAATTTATTGGCACTTGTGATCTCAAGATTCTTCCTATTGGAAATTACTTAGGGTACTATATGGTGGATAGTATTCTGAAGTTCTGGGTTTAGCTCAATGTTATCGTCTGGAGGGTAGATGAACTAATTGTCACACACATAAGGATTTCTTTATAATGCTGTAAATCTTGGTGCCCCTTTTTTATAATACTACTACTACTACTACTACTACTACTAATAATAATAATAATCATATATTATTAAAAGTAGGAAGCTCCAAAGTGCAAAGTCAAATTACCATTTTACCCCTATATTAAATTAAAATGTAATAAAATATTATAGCTATTTAAAAAACCAAAAAAAAAAACCCAATTATAATAACTGTGCAGTAATAATTTTGATATTCATAAATTGGAGTAATGGTTCAGTTCTAAGAATTTCAAAAGCCACCTTTTTAAACCACTTAATTACCCTGTCACTTCAATTCCTCTTATTCGTTGCATTTGCCATTATTATACAATAATTTTCACTTACTGCCTTCTCCTAAATCCCTTATCCTATTTACCATTCTTATTAAATGCATCAATTACAAATTTGTTCTTTTCTGTCAAAGTCTCAAAGAACACCAAAAGCCATAATCAATACAGAACTGAGACATTAACATAAAAATAAATAACGTCCTTGTATTTATCTTAATCCTTCTCTTTGCCTTAAAAATATTATCTTCCTCATGTTTTTCTTCAATTGAATAATCCATTTAATACTAATTTATTACAATACTTATTCTTTCCATTGAATTATTCACAAGTTACAAATTATATTGCTTACTATAAATACAAAAGCATAATGCTTCATTGCATATATACTAAAATTGCTTCTCCTCTCCTTATTTCAAAATCTGGTAGAATTTTCTCTTCTTTTTCTCTTTATGCCTTTTACTGTGGTATTTTTGCTTTATTACATAATTCTTTTTTGTACTTCTATGATCCATTTTTGCTCTTTTCTAAACTGATCTCACGGTGAGCTTTTTGATGTGCTATTAATTGAGTTTATTTTCAAAAATATAAATTTTATGTACTTTTCAATGTGCATAGAAATACTTGTAAGTTGTGCTGTAGAGTAAATCACACAACACAATGAAAATTGCAAAATGGAGGTAAGATTTTGCGAAGTACTTTTTAAGGCATACTGTGGTATAATCTCTTTTATTACCTTTGTTATGTTTTATTTTTAACGATTTTAATTTTTTGATAGGTGACTACAACGTTATACAGAAAGGAATTAACCCCTGAGAGGCTTGAAAAGAGAAAAAGATATGTGTAACATTGTTAGGGATCTTTTAATCTATTGTAGGCTTATAATAATAATAGTAATAAAGAAAATATAATTATTTTCTTTTTTAGACGCAAAATGACTATTTTAGACTACAAGAATGATTGTACTAGATTACATTGTATTTCAGTTATCTATGATGAAAAAATTAACGATTTTCTTGTAAGAATTGAGAAAGTATAATTATCTCTACATATTGAGATTTTCTTGAAACCAATTAATGATTTTTAAAATTTTGAAATTATTTTCTTTTTCTTTTTTTAGTAGTACGTCAGTGAGATATAATGATTAGTGTAATTCAAAGGTGAGGTTTTAGGTTGAAAATAGAAAAATGTGAGGTCTCTATTTTCTAATTAAAGAATTTATTTAAAACAATTAACATACATACTTAATACATACTTTTAGTAATGCAATATTTAAGATAATAAAAGAAATTGGAAATCTATGATGTATAGTTCATTTTAAAAAAGTCATATGTTTAAGGCAAATGAAGATTGACAAGATTTATGAATAAAATGATGGGTTGGTAATGATGTGATAGAAAGTAGTATTAGTTTGGATTTCAATTTCTATACATAATTATTACAATTTTTATGATGTAAATACTTTTATTATATGCAGGCTCAAAGAAAATATTAAATGTGTGTAGCATTTAAAATTTATAACATTGTAATATATAATTGTTTACTAAATATTTTGGGATTAAACGTGCAACGCACGTTCCCAGGAACTAGTAATAATAATATCAGTGGTGTCTAGTATCTCGACAAATCAACCAGGTAGCATGTCTGACTGACAAGCACATGTTAGGTAATACCGCGCTGATCGCTTGGACTCAAGCAAGTGTTGTTTGTTAGAGCGGCTGCACTCAAGCAAGTGTTTATTTGTATTTATTTTCTATTAAGTTGTTGATTCTTTTATATCCATTGTTCATTTTGATTGTTCAATGTATAGAGGTCCTTCGTAGTTTGACTGTTTTAACCCTTCTTTTTTATCTGGGCTTGGAACCTTCTGGTCTTTCACATAGGCAGAGTTGATTGATATTGACCGACTCATTGTGACAGATATTGTATGATTTAAATTACTAATGTTGTAATGCAGCGTCAAAACGGAAATGAGTTCTCTAATATTACCCTGGAAGATTTCATTACCTTTGTGAAGCAAGATGGTATTGGTGCAACAAGCATTGACCCAAAACGAGCAGGTTCTCATTCCTTTGAAGCAAACTGTCGTGTAAGTCTTAAAACCGTGCACTAAGCCTTTTGTAATTGATGCCTGCACGTATTTTGCAGTTGAGAGACTCTCCAGTTCACAACTTTCTCCGCATTTGGTTTTTACGTTGTAATTCTTCTTCATTAGAAGTGCTTGCATGAGCACTACAAATAAGTTTATCTTAGTTTTTTCAGAGGTCAATCAAGCTTATGAAGGAATTAATCATTGTTAACATAGGCACCGAAATGATGGGAACTTAGCAGAATGCATCTGCTCTTTTGTTCTAAACTTTTGTCACCTTTTAAGATGCTAGAGATAAATATCTTATCTTTCTAGAACAAATTCCAATAGGATATTTTAGTGACTGTTATTTCTAGAAAAGTGCATTTTCAATGAAGTGGGTAGATGAAGGATATAAAAAGAAACACAAGTAGTGGCCTGTTTCAGTGGTACAGCTAATAGCAGTGTCCTGAATAACCTTTTATCTGTGCAGGATTCCCTTGGTTATTGTGGTCCTTTTTTGATAGATGACAAAAAATTGTAATTGATTTAAGTTTAAGACCCGAGAAAGAGTTCTGCAATTTTGATAAGCTTTTGACATGCAGGATACAAATCCTATGACCCCTTTGGAAATGCTGGAACATCTGAGAAAGGAGATTGGATCTGATGGACAGGTTTTTACCTTTGTGCATTTTTGCACTTGTATATTATTCTTCTCCCCCTATTGGCAACTATATATATTCCATTTCCTTTTTTATGGATGAGTTACTCCAAGAGAGTGTTTCATTGCTATGCTGTCGGAGAAAGATGAACCCCTCACGTCAGTGGACATGTGCTTCAATTGTGAATGACTTCAATTTATCTACTATATGGCCAGTTATTGCTGTAAGAGCTAAGCCACGGTTGTCCACTATTGTTTCTATTCCTGGTGCAGGTTGTTCATATTGAAAATATCACTGCCCGCAATGCCACCTACATTGAGATTCCAAGTGCACTTTCAGAAAGCACAATATTGGCATTGAAAAATATTGGAATTACCAGATTATATAGTCATCAGGTAATATGCTGGTCTATCTTATATGGTTTTCCTTTAAACAAAACTTTTATCCAGAACTTTCTAAGCATTATAAATCTGCAGGCTGAATCTATCCAGGCTTCTCTGGCGGGGAAAAATGTTGTTGTAGCTACGTTGACATCCAGTGGGAAATCTCTTTGCTACAATGTACCAGTTCTGGAAGTATTATCCCAGAATTTGTCAGCATGTGCTCTATACCTCTTTCCTACAAAGGTTCTTTGCTTTATACTTTCCAAGCTTAATTGTTGGAAATTCAGTCTTTGGGAATGCTAGTCTCGCAGAAGTCTTCTGCCTTTATGTTTTCTGCTTATGTTTGCTGGATAGGCTTTGCGTCTGCATAGAATTGCCTCATCCCATTGTAGTCTAACAATTCCTTATTAGCACCTTTGCGGCAGCTTTTACATTGTTTGAGTTTTCAATGCAGGCTTTAGCACAAGATCAACTAAGGTCTTTATTAAACATGACAAACGTGTTTAGCGCTGACCTTAGAATTGGTGTATATGATGGGGACACTTCTCAGATGGATAGGAAGTGGCTGCGTGATAATGCTAGACTGGTATTCATTCCGTAAGTTTTGATGTTTAGATAGGATGAGATTTCTGTTCCGGTCCTTCCCTATGTTTGTCTATTTCCTACCTCTCCTTTCCTTTTTCTTATGCAAGTACTGAAATTTAATCTGTTTTTTCAGCTGATCACAAATCCTGATATGCTGCATGTCTCTATCTTGCCATGTCATAGACAATTCAGTCGAATTTTATCAAATCTTAGGTAATTTTTCTTGATCATTTAGTCTTAATTTTGTTTCACATTACTACTGTGCTTGAAGGTTTCCTGGTTCGTTCTTTTTCTTCGGTTGAGTGTCCTCGGAAGTAATCTTTTTTTCTTTTCTCCTTTTTATATCAAAATTTTGACACCTTAATCTCATTTGCATGTCTCAGGTTTGTCATTGTTGACGAAGCTCATTCTTATAAGGGGGCATTTGGATGTCATACTGCTCTTATTTTGAGGAGACTTCGCCGACTTTGTTCTCATGGTACTTTTTCCCTTGCTGTCTACTGCTACCAGGAGACCTGTTTATCTTTTTCTATGTTTTGTTTGTGCCTTCTATGGTACATTGGCTTTTAATTGATTTCTCATGCAGTATATGGCAGTAATCCTTCATTTATATTTTCTACTGCGACTTCTGGAAATCCTGTGGAGCACTCAAAGGTATTGACTTACATGGATAGTTTTACTATAAATAATGTTTAACTATTCTAGGAAGTGCTTACAGAGTTACAGTTATACCTCTATGGCTTACATTATGACATGAGAAATGAAGAATATAAGTGAAAGAGACATGCGGTACCACCAGAATACACTCAAAAAAAGATTGAACTTGCCACCTTAAGGAATATACAAAAAGAGTTGAGAGTTAAAACTAGAAAAAACCCTTTCTCTAAATAGCTAAGACTCACTTATAAAATTCAATCACAAAACTTTCTTCTACATGCCAGGAGGGTGGGTGGGTGGGTTAGATGGATCAACCCTTCATTTCTAGGCTAAGAATTTCAAACAAAGCTCACCCACTAAGTCTACCAACATATTACTTTCAACTACAAAATTTACATCTACACAACTGGATAAAGCAGACACGGAGTCAGAATAAAATCTTTGAAAACCAACCTAAATTCAATTTGAAAATACTTAAAACGGAAATTTCTTACCAAAATCTGAACATAGCTCAATGAGGATTCATATAAAGAGACTAGTATCTTGGCACGCCCGTTGCACATGTACCCCAAATCAATGAGTATAAACCTTTTTAAAATCACATAAATATTATTAAAGAATATTTGTGTTATAGTATAGAAGTTAAAAGAAAAAAAAATTCAAGTTCCTGAAAAATGATGAATGTTAATCTTATTTAGCTAATAAATAAACCTTACCTAACAGAAATCCTCGAAAATAGAAGCAATGAAGTTAATCCATCATGTCTTATATCATTATTAGTCTTTAGTACGCACATCATCTTGTGTACGGATTTCTTTCATCTTATCATCTATGTGTATGTTGGCTCGAAATGTTGACAAAATTGAAGGCTTCTTTTTTAATATATATATTTGACAACACAAAAAGATAAAAGGAAAAGAAATAAACACACACATCACAATACAATCTTGGCGTAAAAATGCTACAAGTACAAAGCAAAAAAGTATGAGTTTGCAAGGATTTTTTTTTGATAAGGTAACTAATTTTGTTAATAATTGGGGGAAAACCCCTACAAGCGGTTTACAAAAGATACTAAAAGAGAGAACCTGCATCAAAACATGATTCTCAAATAGGGAGACCTAATCTTCTATACAAACCGGGGTCTCATGGGAACAACAAATGCAAACTAGAAAAAAAAGACTATTTTGCAGCTTCACAAAATCTTGTTCAACCCCTTCAAAGACTCTCCTATTTCTCCAAATAACCCACAACAGTGCTACCAGGGCAACCTTCCAAGCCCTAGGACTCCTTTTTCCCCTCCTGTAAACCAACTGTGCAATGCCTCTTTCACTGGTCTTGGCATCACCCATCGCACCCAAAACCAATTAAGAACCACTCTCCAAAGTCGGTTAGCCATATGATAATGCAACAAGAGATGATCCACATCTTTGCCCGAGCTCTTGTACATGAAACACCAACTAACATAGTTGATCTTCTTCTTTCTCAAGTTTTCCGCTGTCAATATCACACCCCTTTCTGCCCACCACGCAAAGAAACACACCTTCCTCGGAACCATGTGTACCCAAATAGCACAATGAGGGAACATGCATTCATCTCTCGTTAATAACCTCTCAAAAAGCGACATAACAGTGAATAAGCCAACACTACTCTCTCACCATCTCCATCCATCCGGTCTCGCCAACATTACTACTAATAAGGTGGAGAGTAGATGGGGCTAGCCCCCCGCTTCTCCCGCTTAAAGTGTGACAACACTCGGCGGCCTACTAACCTTCTATTCTAATACTCGGCCTCCATTCCTTCCTATTTAGGGTCATGTACTTAGTAACTCCTGCTTCAGCCAACCTCTCACACCTCCTAACTGTGCATCCGTGCACCTCCTCTTCACATGTCCGAATCATCTCAGCCTCATTTACCTCATCTTGTGCCATGGGGCTACCACCACCTTTCCCCGAATAACTTCATTTCAAATAGTATCTCTCCTAGCATATCCACACATCCATCTTCGCATCCTCATCTTCGCTCACTCATCTTTTGAACGTGGGTGTTCTTTACTGGCTAACACTCTACCCCATACAACAATATTGGTCTAACCACCACTCTGTAGAACTTACTCTTAAGCTTGGAGACACAATGTACACAAACAACTTATATAAAAACCTAGCATCTGGAAAATGCTTCATCCATTATTGTGGGATGAATTCCACCTCTAGAAAACTCTTTACTGCGTGTTGTTGGCTAGGAACTGTCAAATAAAGCATGAATTGAGTACTAAAGGCTTTATATGTAGAAAGCATAAATAAATCTAAGGGAGTTGGTGTTAAAGAATATTAAAAATTGAAACTGCTGGTGAATTAAAAGGTAATGAACAGGAGTAGTTGAAGAGTGAAAGCATAGGAAGTTATATACCATTTTTGTTTAGCATGAAGAATGGCTTCTCATATGTAATTTGCAGTTATGAATAAGAATTTGGTCTTTGTTACTGTTGAATGATACTTCTCAAATTCGCCACTTTTTGAGAGTAATGAAGAGAACTGCTTTAATGTGCTGTTTTTTTTTAGGACGTGTAATTTCATTTTGTACAAAAATGTTATTAGAGCAGTATTTACTTGAATGGTAAAAAAGTCATTCAACTTTTGAAGGGCAATTTGATCATTCAACCTTTTCCTTTGGGGCTTCCTACTTATTATAGTGTATAATGTGTAATATAATATATGTATGTGTATATAACATGATAGGATGATATATGCTATAATTTTTTATCAGAAATCTTCTTATACACAAATATTATGTTGATGTTGACTCTTATATTATGCCTCCTTTCTGTGCTCTTGATAGCTTTGTTATGTTTTGCATTCATATTTCCTAAATTTATCGTACTTATTTTTTAGATAATATGATAATATCATGATTGTTGCCTAGTACTTTTGGCCTGGTAACTTAGAGGATCACGCCTCTATTGTTTCTTTGCATAAGCTAGTCATTCACGTAGCAACCTTGAATTCTCAAAGTTTACACCATTCTTATCTTTTGCATTAGCAGATGCTTCCACCTTTATCTGTGGAATTCATCTAAAGCTGAAGTCTATGATGAACTTCGTAAATGCTTGCATGTTATAGACTTCAAATAGAGGGTTCTTATGTATATACACTATTAATTTCAGACTAGTTAGTATTTGTTTATCATGTAAAAATCTCATCTCGTCGCCGTGGGGTTATGTAGGAGCTCTCAAATCTACCAACAATAGAGTTGATTCAGAATGATGGCAGCCCATCTGGCTCAAAGCTTTTTGTGTTATGGAATCCTCCTTTGCGTCTGAAAATGGTAGGTTTTCTGATTAAGTCCTATAGCTCGTGTGTATTCAATTGGAAGCTGTTTGCCTTCATTTGAGGTACTTTTATCTTGCAGATCTCAAAGAGAATTAAGACTGACATTGAGGATGGCTCTGTTGACAAGCATCTGATTGCTAGAAGATCAAGGTGAAAAGCATTTCCTGCTTTGTGTCCACTGAGAATTTGATATAGATCTCAGTTCCCAAAAAAAGAGAATTTGATATAGATCTCACCTTCTGTTATCTAAATGCATATTGTAAAAGGCCTGTATCTTTTCTTTCTCTGTGAACTGAGTCATCCTCGCTGCATCAGGAAGGAAGAAAGGGCTCTTTCATTTCTTGACATACAAGAATATATACCAGGATTATTCTTCAAAATGTGACCAATTTGTTAAGAAATTTAAAAGAAAAAAAAAGATGTAGGCTTAGGAGACAACATATAACATAACAACAACATACCCAGACAACATATAACATGATACTACCAATTGCATGCCTATTTGGATGGAAGTGAATGAGTAGTTATTTACAAGAAAGATAACACTGCATCTATATAGAAAGTTGAATGAGAAGATATTGGCTGAGTAAATTACGAGTCAAGTAGGTTATTGGAGAGAATACATCTAGATATAGCATTAAGGGATGATCTTGTAAGAATTTTGAAGAAATTAGGGTAAAGCTTAGGACATCAGTCTCCTTTGAAATTTACAGAAGCCCACTGTGAAGAACGCTCCACAATGAGGATAACTAAAAGCAAGGGATACACTACATGCATTTGTCAAACATGAGGCAGGTTATACCCCCATGTCAGCAAATTTGTTTTGATATTGTACACATATATGAGATCTTGATAACTTGTTGGTAGAGACTGGTTGTATTGTGTATTGTCACCATGCATTGGAAACAGGGTGATAGTAGGAATACTTTCTAATAACTTATGGTAAAGATTTTACTTATGAAAAAAAATTGTGATGAAGATTTATAAAACTAGATTAAACTGGATAAGGCTATGCATTTAATTAGTAATGGCATTTGATTTACTGACATATTCAGAAATAGTTTTCATGAGATTTTTTACTGCTAAACATGTAAGAATAGTTATTGCCTTCATTGCAAAAGATATAAAGTAGTCAAATTAGCATTAACAAACTTCTATTCTATCTTACTAAGAGGCTTGTGTTAGATTATTAGTTAGTTCCAGGTACCTCACCATAATCTTGCACCTTGACTTTTTCATATGTTCCTTATATCTCCCACTTTTGTCCTTATTATGCATGTGATCCACTTCATCACCCCATTAGTTGGATGCTTGAGAATATGTTAGATTCTTGGAAATTAGCCCTAACAGGAATGCTCTTATCTTATAGCCCCATGCATTTTCGTCCCTTTTTTTTCTTCTTTTTTTTTTTTTGTTATTTCATGAGCTTAGAGAAGTGTCTTAATTCTAACAGCATTATGTCTCTGTCTCTGTCTCTGTTTCTGTCGCAGTCCCATTTTGGAGGTTTCTTGCCTTTTTGCAGAAATGATGCAGCATGGTCTTCGTTGTATTGCATTTTGTAAAACACGCAAACTTTGCGAGCTTGTCTTATGTTACACGTAAGTGAAATTCCGTTATATAGTTAAATTGTTCATCCTCATTTATCTTCTATTAACAGTTTAGTGCTGGAATATTTTGTTGTCCTAAGGCGCGAGATTCTTCAGGAAACAGCACCTCATTTAGTTGATACTATATGCGCTTATCGAGCTGGTTATATTGCTGAGGTTAGGATCTATAACTTGGTTAAGGACAGTTTGTTCATCCTCTTTAGTTAATCTTTCTTACTCAAATAAGTGTGTTTCATGTTGCTCTATACTTAGTGCTTACAGGATTGGCTTGTAAGATGAATTTAACTTTGTTTCATTTTGATCCGTTTTAAATCATCCATATCCCACTTGTTCAATAACTTACTCGTGGCTGATGCTCTTCATGAATAAAATAATTTGTCGCTAATGGTATACTTCAGACTAGTCTGCAATTTGCCAAATGATTTCTGCCTTGGATTCTTGAAAATGAATTGAGTGGAAAGAGATTTACAATGCGATTATTTTTTCTCGTTAGACATAAGAATCCACTTAGAGATAACTTTCTCAGGATACAACCAAAAATGATTACCCCAATTGATCATTGCTCAACAATTATTCCGATAATATTGATTCATTCAATTAATTTAACACTTATTCCATGGAGTTATAATTTATTCCAAGCTATACCTATGTTAATTACAAGTGTTCCCATGGCTTTGTTATACTTGTGCGGGTCCTACGTGTTGATTAAAATGCATCCTTAAGCTCGAAATTAGTCCGAATTAATTATAGAAATTCACGGGTCTTCACAGATAACTTTCTTGTAAGCAAATGTGCCCTTTAACTTGGCCTCAGTTCATATTTATGCCTTTCAACTTTGGATGTGCACAAGTAGGCACTTAAACTTGTATGAACTTGAACAAGTAAACACATGCGTCATACGTGGCATCCTATGTGGCAATTCACATCCTTACGTGGCGTCCTACGTGTATTATGCCACTTAGGATGCGTGTGTGTACTTGTTCAACTTTATACAAGTTTAAGTGCCTACTTGTGCACATTCAAAGTTGGAGGGCATAAATGTGAGCTGAGGCCAAGTTAAAGGGCATGTTTATGTATTGATGTTACCTATCAGAATAGGAAAAAATAAAAAAGTTCTCTACTAAGCATATCAGAGCCTTGGATTTGCTGATTCCATGTTAAGTCATGTTAATACCCTAACATCAATTTTGTTGGCTCAATCTAATCTTCTGTCACCTTATTTCTTTACCATATATGAAAACTTAGTACTCGTTATAATAGCTAATTCTTTCTTCCGTAGTTCCTATTTGGCACTTATGCTTATTGTTCTAACATATAGATTAAAGTATGGCATACGTTGCATACTGGCAAAAATATAGTTTGACCTTAGTTCTTCGTGGAGCAGGATCGAAGAAGAATTGAGCATGACTTTTTCAATGGTAGTATATGCGGTATTGCTGCTACAAATGCTCTTGAATTGGGTATTGATGTAGGACATATTGATGCAACCCTACATCTAGGCTTTCCAGGCAGTATAGCTAGGTATTACTATTTGCTTGTGTCCCTCCGAAGATTTACACTTTTATTCTGATACTGAGATAGTTCAAATATTTTTTCGTCAAGTCTGTGGCAACAAGCAGGAAGGTCAGGCAGACGGGGAAATGCGTCACTTGCTATTTATGTTGCCTTTGAAGGGCCTTTGGATCAATATTTCATGAAATTCCCCCAGAAACTTTTCAGGGGCCCAATTGAATGTTGTCATATAGATGCAAGAAACCGGCAGGTTGTTTTGATTTCTTCTTGTTTTTTTTTTACCTTTCTCTCATTTTCAGTTTTAGTGATTAAACCGTGTGTTTAGTAGGGAAGTCACTTAACATTTGAATAGCATGTGATTGGCAGGTTCTTGAACAGCATCTGTCTGCTGCTGCTTTTGAACATCCACTGAGCTTGTCTGATGATGAGAAATACTTTGGCCCTGGCTTGGACAGTATCATAACGGCACTTAAAAACAAGGGAATTCTGAGTACAGATATATCACGTAGTGCTGCAGCCAGAATATGGAGCTACATCGGGTCGGAGGTATGATCCTTTGAGTGTAATGTTAATCAACGATACTTAGCTTGTGAGCTGGGTGTGGTTAGCTTTTCTAAACCATTCTATGCTGTTACCAGAAGATGCCCTCAAGTGCCATTAGTATTCGAGCCATAGAAACTGAGCGGTACCAAGTGATTGACATTCAAAAGAATGAACTCCTGGAAGAAATTGAAGAAAGCAAGGCTTTCTTTCAGGTAAAGTAATAGCAACTATATTTGGCAAGTTCTTGTGATTATTTCTATTGGCAGAAAGCGTAAGAACAAAAACATAAATATTAAAAGGCGAGGGAGAGAGTGTGATGATGCTTATATTCATGTGTGTGTATTATTTTGGTGCAGCAGAACCCTTCAATTCTTGAGGTTTTCTTTTGAAGTTACCTTGTCAAGTTAATCAGTTCAGGCCCAAATAATTTTACAGGTTTATGAAGGGGCCAATTATATGAATCAAGGGAAAACGTATCTTGTGAAGGAGCTTGATGTGGCAAACAGAATTGCTTGGTGCCAACGAGCGGACTTGAAATATTATACCAAAACTCGTGACTATACTGATGTCCAAGTCACTGGTGCCAACTTTGTACGTCTCAAGTAGTAGTTTTCATCTTCCTACATGTTTTTCAAGGATTGAGTCAGTCTTCTTATAGCGTTGGCCCTTTTTTCCTTAAATCTCAGTGTAGAGATATTTGCTTGAGTAAATAACTAAAAAATTGTGCACCCAAGGGTGTGGCCTAGTGGTCAATGAAGTGGGTTAAAGAGCCATGAGGCCTGAGGTCTCAGTTCAAATCCGAGGCAAAAAACACTAGGTGTTTCTTCCTATCTGTTCTAGCCTTGGTGGACAGAGTTACCTGGTATTTGTTGCTGGTGGGAGGTGGCAGGTATCCCGTGGATTTAGTCGAGGTGCGCGAAAGCTAGCCCGGACACCACGGTCATCAAAAAAAAGAAAAAAAAAAAAAAAACTAAATTTTTTTTTGCTTTTTTAGAGCTCTACCTCTAGAATTCATGATGGGTGTTTTTTGGTCTGTCTATTCTTACAATTTGTGTAATCTCTACCACCTGTTAGAGCTCTACTGTCAAGTGTCTCTCCAGGAATCTGGTATGGAGATAGTTAAGGGTATGATGTACATTATTTCATATTAGCGACAGAAAAGAAGCTTAGATTCTGTCCTCTAAAGAGGAATCTCTATGCTACTGTTGTTTCACCCTCGACAATTAAGGTGTGTTCAGACTATGTGATGCAGCCTTCACATATTATGCTGAGCTAATGGCTCCGTTAGTCAAGGAAAACCCTGAACTTTCAGTCATCAAAAGTATGGTAGATATTTAAAGAAGCATGGCCTTTTCATTTCACGTTTACTGCTGATAGGTAGATATTCCTGCTTTCATTTAAAGAACTCCTCGAATGCACTTTGCCATCATAGAGAGATCCTTGATTAACTGGCTAGTCTTGAAATACAAATGCTTTATTGGTCTTATTTAAGAAAAAGAAAATTCTCATATTGCTTATTGCCTGCTACTTGTGAAACCACTCTTTGTGTACCATGTCATTTATAAATTGAGCTGTTACATCCCAGTTAATGTTGGATCGACATGATACATATTTTACCACTATGTAGGCTTACCCAGCAAGGACTACTAGTCTGCGACTTCCAAGAACAACTGCCCAAGCACAAAGTTGCAGAGTAACGACCAGATGGTTCGGTTTCCGCAAAATATGGAAAAAAAGCAACCAAGTCTTTGACACTGTTGAACTTTCACTTCCTAATTACACATATGAAACCCAGGTGAATACCTATTAGTTTGTTCATCACTGTTTTAGTACTCTTTCTTCTTTGTAATTTGTAGCTTTAATGCACATCTAGGCTGTCTGGATTCAAGTTCCTCAGACCATAAAGACAGCTGTAGAGACCTTAAATTATTCATTCCGAGGAGGCTTACATGCTGCTGGTCATGCTCTTCTTAATGTGGTTCCTATGTAAGTTTCGACCACACGAGTTTTTGGATCTGGCTCAACATGTTCTCTGAATGAGTTAACATACATTAGAACTGTTATCTTATTGCCTCCTGAAACTTGTGTTGAAGGTACATAGTTTGCAATTCATCTGACTTAGCTTCCGAGTGTGTAAACCCTTATGATTCCCGCAATGTTCCAGAAAGAATTCTGCTTTATGATCCACATCCTGGAGGGACTGGCATTTCAGCACAGGTGAACTATGTCTTCTTTTGATTCCTTTTCTATCATGATTTGATTTTACTCATTATGTTATTTTACAAGCTAATTGGATGATTATGCCATTTTGTTAAAAAAGGGACCTGAATTTAATTGGTTAGGTTTTGAAATAGATTGTGAAGTTCATTAGGACGTTATTTATTGAAGTAATGAATTAAGGAAATTTCTAATAATAAGATGAAATGGTTTTCATTAAATACAATCTTTAAGTTAGTCAGAGCTCCTTTGAAGAGCATGCAGGACACAAGCTGCAGAATGGCTTGTATAAGATGATGTGGTTGGAACTTGTAGTCAGGGAACAATTTAGACTGCCCAAAATATGTAAAGCATTTGGGAGACTGCTTTTGTTTTCAAGTGTAAGAGGTGGATTTCATCATAGAGAATATTTACAAATATTTATTTATAATGAACTCACACTTGACCTACATGCTACATATATTTAATTTGCTCAAAGGCATCTTTTGCTAGAACATAAGAAAAGTTGGTCATTTGTTTTATCATTTGGAAACTTTTGAAAACCTAGTAATTTCCGAACTGCCTCAAGAACATTTTGTTCATCTCATCTGTTGTCTCTTCAGCGACAATAAGAATAAAGTTAAGAAAAGCAATTGAACTCTTGATTACTTTTGTGGTTGAACATGGTTAGCAAATGAACAAAATAAATCTTAGGCTTGCTAGCTACTTGGTAAAGTGGATGTGGTATTGAAAGGCAAAAACCAATGGCTGTTATTAAAGTGGAAATGCTAAGCCACCTTGTCTATGATTTAGCTTAACCATGGACAAGAGTTATCTAATGCCTTACCGCATGAATTAGGAAATATAATATTGTCACAACCTCTTTTGAGAAAAAAGTATTATTTGATCTGGCAGGTGCAGCATATATTCAGTGAGCTGCTGACTGCTGCTTTGGAACTTCTTGCATCATGTTGTTGCTCTGGCGATACCGGCTGCCCTAACTGTGTACAAGTTAGTACTTAATTGCCAATTAGTTTAAGTTATCTTTCTCCCTGTATATGAAAAGATCGGAAAGTCATACTTTCAAGTATTGCAGAATATCTCTTGTCACGAGTACAATGAGGTTTTGCACAAGGATGCCGCCATAATGATAATCAAGGTTTGACAATAGAAAATTTGTTTTGAAGTTAAAGAAGCATAGGAACGTTCTCACCTTGCTAATACGGAACTTTGTTGTTCATGCAGGGTGTAATAGAGGAAGATGAATCCTACTTCAGGAGTATATCTGAGTTGTCTTAGGTGTTTGGCTTGTTGCTTTGCTTTCCCTGCTCTCTGCTTACAATCTAACCCAATCCGAATAGTAGGAGTCACCATTGCTTGTTGAAGTAGGGTGGCTGCTGTTAGACAGTATATCTGTAACTTTTATTCTTCGATATTTTGCTCCTCCAATACGCCTATCTCTCTATAACCACATCCCTGCTGCAGTTGAATAACATGCAGGAAGTAAGAGTCCTCTCACTATCAACCAGCAGACATCAACGAGGAAGAAATGATCAAATGGAAACATGTCGACACAAACTAGTTTGGTATTAGAGATAATATCAATCATTGTATATCCTGACTAAAAATGTTGGCATTTGATAGACTGTAGCAGATGGTGCGTTTAAGGTTCCATGTTTATGTCATCAAAGAGAGTAGTGGCCAACTAGGCAACACTGAAGTGGACATTATTTGATTTTTTAGGTGGGTAAGTCTTTTGTCAATCCTTGTTCAATTTGCGGTCTCAAATTTTGAATTCATCTCTACTGGATCAACCACTCTTTGTCACTCATATCAGTTTCAGTTTCAATCTGGTATCATGTAACTCAGGACACTTGATCAACTTCAAAACCTTAAATTTTATCAAGTTTTACTATCTAATAAGTGGGAATGGTCTAAGCAGGCACCACCCCGTCAACAGGCACCAACCCGTCAACATGCCTGCTTAGGCCATTCCCAAAATTGTGGCCCCCGCTTGCTTATTTATTTGTGGGTTCGATCTTCGTTCTAATTTATTTATCTTTTTTAAAAATCTGTTTTATATTTAAAAAATAAGTAAAAAAATAAATCACAATAACTAACAATTTAAAATATTTGAAAGACATAAAAAATTGATTGGCTTTCGAAACTTTATCAGTCACATAAATTGAGATAAAAGAAGTAACATATATTATTTAAAAATGATATAAAAAGTGTTATAAATCACAATAATTAATAATTTAAAATATTAAAAGATAGAAAAAAATTTATTGACTTCAAATTTTGTCTATGTCACATAAATTTGAGTAGAAAGAGTAACATATATTATTTAAAAATTACGTGAAAACTGCTGTAAAATCACAAATAACTAACAACTTAAAATATCTAAAAGCTATATAAACAAATTGGAGTGACTCTCCAAATTTCGTCAGTGCCACATAAATTGAAACAGAGAGAGTAACATATATTATTTGAAAATTTTGTAAAAAAAAGTATTATAACTCACAATAATTAATAACTTAAGATATTTAAAAACTTTTTAAAAAAAAAATCAATTCTCTAAATTTAATGTGTTACCTAAATTGAGACATAGAAAGTAGCATATATTGGGTATGCACGGGGCGGTCGATAACTAGTAAACTTACAAATGACTTACAAACTTAAAATTTTATACTGAACTTATCAAGTACTGACCTACTAGAGAAACTACTAAACTAAAGTATTGGATTTTCTTCGGAAACAGATTGGAAGCAGAAAAACTCAAATTAAAATTAAATTTTTTATTAAATATAATTTCAAATTTTAATTCAATACAAATTGCAAATTTTATTTTGATTTTTCAACTTTAAATTTGCAAATTACAACAAGACTAGACAGTTTCTACTTAAAAAAAAAGGAAGAGAAAATTTCAAAGAAAAATAGATGAAATATGGACCCTCAAAACTCACCCAAAACCCGAGCACAAATCAACTATGCTACTAGACAAAAATTAACATTCCGGACTCAATGAAATCGTGGGATTCACCAAGAAAGGTGAACTATTCAACAACTACTCAAAATGCATTCAATTGTAGGGAATTTAAAACAATCTATTTTTCCCTGAATCCGATTTATGCTAGAGTCGCTGGGATCGACGGTGTATACGTGCGAGCCCAAAAAGTAATGGTGTTTCCATTTTCCCTCCAATTAAAAGTAGATCGGCAAGAGGGACAATTATGGGTTGGGCTATAGCGTTACACGGTGGAGCTGGTGATATACCCAAGGATCTGCCGACGGTGCTTCGTGAGCCCAGAGAAGCCTGTCTACGCTATTGCTTACAGATGGCTGTCGATGCTCTCAAGGCCCAAAAATCCCCTTTGGACGTTGTTGAACTCGTGGTATACTACTGCCAATTATGCTTTAATTCCTTCCTGCTAACGATTTTGCATCTCTTGAACTCGTCGTATACTGCTCTTGCTATATTCAACTACGAGTCTACTACTATATAACTTCTTTAAATTTTCATTCATTTTCCAAATTATTCTCTGTTTCTTGTTTTGTTTTTTCTATGTTAGGATGAATAGCTTTTTCTCTGACTTATGATAGAATTGGCCAATGGATTGGATATATGAAGATGTCTAGTGGATTTACATGAATAAAAGCTACTGCAAGTTGGTGTTACTGATTTAAAGCTCTTTTAACATTATTCAAAAAGATTATAGAAACATAATCTCTATCTGAACCTCCGAAGATCTCAGAAAGCCTAGCAGAAAACAATATATTGCCAATTGTTTGAAGTACTGACATTGGTTTGGTTGTGATGCTGAGCCTCTGAGATTGATTAGAAGTTTTCACCTCAATTACATTCTTTTCTGATGACTACATTGATTGCCACCTCTCACTAGCATGCAGGATGATACTAGTGTTAATTTTTCTTTTCAAGTTTTGAGAAGTGTTCTTACTCCCTGCTTTAATTTTTTCTTACAAATACATACTCTCACTACTTCAATTCTGGCAAGGGAAAGTGTCATTCCATAAATGTGCGTAGGAGCGCTCCTGACAAACTTGTAAAACTTGGGTCATCCGGGAGCCTTGAGACTTCTGGTTTCTGTATAATGAGTAATTTACCTTTTACTGATATGTTTTGATAGCTTTTAACTGTCTTGGATCAAGCAGGTGCGCGAACTAGAAAATAACCCATATTTCAATGCTGGTAGAGGGTCTGTCCTAACCAGCAATGGTACAGTAGAAATGGAAGCATGTATCATGGATGGGACTACGAAAAACTGTGGAGCTGTTTCTGGCCTAACTACTGTTGTCAATGCTATATCTCTGGCTAGGCTGGTCATGGAAAAAACTCCACATATATATCTTGCATTTGAGGGAGCAGAAGCATTTGCTAGAGAGAAGGTTTGTAAAAACTTTCTAAAGCCTCTCTGTCTTGTGAACATTCCAAAGAAACTGAGACAGGGTCCAGTGGCATACTTGATTCTGTCAGTCTTTTTTGCTTTATAAGGTTTAGTTGTGAGTTTGCGTAATCAGCTTCTTGGAATTTATTCTAGTTCCAGTTAAAGGTTAATAATTGAACAACTTACAGCTGATGAATGATATCTTGTATCAGGATGATGCACAGACATTATTCGTTCTGTTAATACTGTTTAATTCCTTCTCTGGTGATCCTTTTCTGGACTTCATGTAGCTATCAGTTTCTTTATGTTTATCTGGTTCATTAACGTGACTATTCAGGCATGAGTCACTAGTTCATTTGACAGTTCCTACCAAAAAAAAAAAAACTCTTTCGCTGATAATAACCCCTTGATTTGAGGTTGTGTTTTACATTCATATTTTACCCTTTTTTACATTGCATCGGTTTGATGAACTGTGATGATTCTGTTGTCAAGGGGGTTGAAACCATGGACTCAAACCATTTTATCACTCCACGAAATATCGAGAGATTAAAGCAAGCAAAAGAAGCAAACAAAGTCCAGGTATGCAACACTATCTCTTCATTATTAAATATTTGCTGCAAAATAGCATACTTATGCATTCAGCCTTGGACATTTATTGAAGTCTACTGTTTTCTTATGCGTATGTGTTTTAATCTAACCTTTTGGTTGAGAAATTTTAAGAGCTTTACCGTTCATTTTCTGCAAACATCAACAAAAAGTCAAAACTATTAGTATGTGCTTTGTTCTCTTCTAGCCTCCAAGTGAATTTATGGTGTCAGCCTCAATAGGTTAATGTGGTTACGCGGCTATGCCTCTAACAGAGCTTTCTTCTTTTATTCCCTTCTTGGAAACTCAGTCTCGTGATTTACGACTAAACTCCTCTGTTATCCTAACACCGAGAAGCCTTCTTCTCCATGTTATTGGCTAATATTGCTGCTACCAATTTACAGGTAGACTATAATACACGGCCTATACCAAAAGATGACAAACCACCAGCTCCTAGTGGGGATAGCCAGCTAGGGACGGTTGGATGTGTAGCTGTTGACAGCTATGGACATTTAGCTACTGCTACTTCTACTGGAGGACTAGTAAACAAGATGGTTGGAAGGATAGGAGATACTCCCATTGTTGGTGCGGGTACATATGCGAACAAACTATGTGCAGTCTCTGCTACAGGCCAAGGTGATGCTATTATCCGTGCAACTGTAGCAAGAGATGTGGCTGCTCTAATGGAGTATAAAGGGCTTTCTCTCAAGGAGGCAGCAGACTACGTTATAGAGGACGCGCCAAAAGGAACCACTGGCCTGATTGCTGTATCTGCCACTGGGGAAGTTACCATGCCATTTAATACAACTGGCATGTTTAGAGCTTGTGCAACTGAAGATGGTCACACAGAATTAGCAATTTGGTAACTTTTCATTAGAATAGATTAGTCTTTGTTGTATATTCCAGCTATTGCAAATCATTTAGAATTTGAGATGGGGATTGTGTTTCCAGAATTAAGGTGTTCTGTAAATTTACTCCGTCAGTACTGAGCTCATTAGTCATGACAGCTATCCAAGAATTCACCCTATAATAAAGTAACGTCAAATGAAATATTTCCGTGTCTTCCAGCTACTTTATCGCCTACTTTGATTTCACATTTCTGTGAAATATATACACGAATCGTTTTCCTGATTCCTATTGTGTAAATGGTCTAAAAGAAAACTATTCTAGTTTTTGTTTTTTTCGTTAATTTAATAATTTAAACATATTAAATGAATTTGTTAGGAGAAATACAAGATTTGGATCAAAACTGTTGCATTCAGTTGAATCCCTTTTGTCCACTCTTTTAGTAGATTCATCTACGAATATTCATGAAGAAATGAATACTGAACTCTTTCTTTCACTCGTAACTCCAAGAAGTTTCAACTGTTGTAACTTTCATGAAAAACTATACTATCAAATAAAGTAATTAAAAATGAGCCCTTTTATATTATAATGTTGAAATTTGATTTAGTTACTGTAGTAAATTTTAGCAAAATAAGTTGTTTAGCTTTAGGATGAATTTAAATTTTATATATCTGTTAGGTTTGTTTAGTTGTTGAGAGATTTTAGGTATTTTTGAATTTCAAATTATCCTGATGTTTTGTGTTGGCTATTTAAAGCCCCTCAAATGCTTAATAAACTTATTGAAAGCTTTGAAAGCTTATTGAAAGCTTTGAAAGCCATTTCAATCCATTGAGAGTAATTTTAACCCTTTTTTTGCTGCCCCATCTTTTAAAAAAAAACGACAGTGATATAAGAGCCTCATTGATCTTACGGGATCTGTGAATTCTTCCAAAAACTACCATATCATTTTTAACCCATTTTTTAGAAGATGTCAAGCAGCAGTCTCTCTTTGAATGCCCCAAAAATTTTCACTGACGAAAACTTTCAAATTTGATCCGTGAAAATGAAATCATATTTTAAAAACTATGATTTATGTGATGTTGTGATGGAAGAAAAATCCTTACACCAACATTTTGCAAATCCTATAATTGTCCAGATGAAAGCACTTTCAAAAGATCTTTCAAATAAGACAAGATCATTGATTGTGTTTTTTAAGCACAAAATCAAGAGAAGAAAAGAAAGAAGAAGAGAAAGATCAATCCAAAAAATGTGCAAGTTCAAAAAAACCAAGAAAAATTCAGCATCAACTGCCAGAGCAAAAATTGAGGAGGAGTAGTTTTTTAAATTGCAGTAACTAAAGCAAAGGAGGAGTGTTGAAATTTGATTTAGTTACTGCAGTAAATTTTAGCAAAATAAGTTGTTTAACTTTAGGATGAATTTAAATTTTAAATATCTGTTAGGTTTGTTTAGTTGTTGAGAGATTTTAGATATTTTTGAATTTCAAATTATCCTGATATTTTGTGTTGGCTATTTAAATCTCCTCAAATGCTTAATAAACTTATTGAAAGCTTTCAAAAAGTTATTTTAAATATTTCAAGAAGTTATTTTAATAAACTTATTTTAAATATCTCGTAACTCCAAGAAGTTTCAACATGTTGTAACTTTCGTGAAAAACTATATTGTCAAATAAAGTAATTAAAAATGAGCCCTTTTATATTATATAAACTGTTGAATCCCCTTGAGATAAAAGAGGATTCTTGTGTAGTGTAAATGAGATTAAAAGAATTACTTGGATCATGGGTGTTTTTTTTGGGGTTGGGGGGGGGGGGGGGGGGGATCCTTTTTGCTGTGACAGCTGAAAGAAATAACATTCTTTATAAAATTTGCTTTGGAGGTGCAACTTGCAAGATGTAATACATGTTGCTGATTTTTGTGCTCCAAGATATTGCAAAATAAAGGAAAAAATTTCAGCAAAAGTGCTTCAGTACATTTTTGTGCTTCAAGATATTGCAAAAAAGAAGACATCGATATAGCCACACTCATCAACTTTACGAATGGTGTGACAGAAAATATTTTTTGAATAATCTCCTTTAACTTACTCAACTTTTTCTCAAGTGTTTGGTTTAAGAACGATCCACAAGATTCACGAGACACAAGGAGCAATCATTCAGAGACCAACAACTTCTTGAGTCGTTTCTCGTTGGCGATTTATATTCAATTAGTCCGTTGTATTTACTATATTCATTCCATTAGAATATAAGAGCTAATTATAAACTACTTAGACCCAAATGATTCACTAACAAGTAGCGCTGAAATCAAGAATTGAAACTTATGCTTATGAGTTTTAAATAAACAAGTTATATATATTCCAGAGATTTCTTACGGCAAATATAGAATTTGAATCAAAGTTACCAGAGTACAACAACTGCAATATATACTCTAGCTCCACCCCTACTAGGAAGGAGATAAAAGATTGCCACGCATCATAAATGACAAAAAGCCACATTTATTGGAATCAAGAACCAAACCTTGCAACATGACTTACAGAGGGTGACCAAAACAATTAAAGAAAAGAGAAGTAAAGGAAAGTTTCTATTTGTTGGACAATTTCCTCATGAAGAAAATACATGCTAGTTGCTGTGACCATTTTGCTGGGGAGTGACAGATGTGATCAACTGGTCATCAAATCAAAACCCAACTTTTGCTTTGTGATTTCATCAAGAATCTCAATCATTTCCTCTGAAAGATGATTCTTGCAATCACCCACTTTGCCTTGCCTGAATAATGTGTTGTTTGCAATAGTAGGAATAACAAATCCATTGTGTGTGCCCTCTTTATTCACCTCCAAATTGCTCAGTTTCTCAAAGCTGCAAAGCTCTGTTATTCTCTCTACAATGCCTTCACTTTCTTCCTCCAAAGTAAAAGGCTGCCCCAAGAACTCTGCTAATCTCTTTGCACTAGAGGTTGGATCTTTGTTCAAATCCTCATACTTCAAGAAAAGAATCCTCTCTGGAAATTCTAAGCTGGCTTTTTAATATCCCATCACATGATCCCAAATTGGACCAAAAGAGGAACACCCTTTAGTAAATTTGTCAAATGCTTCCGGTAAAGAAATGAAAGGAAGTTCTTTGGGTCTTAATTTTTGCACAAAATGCCAGAGAGAAGCAAACACATCCTTTGGGTCACGAAAGACATACACAATTTTACAGTTGGACTCTGGTAAAGAATTGAAAGCAACATGTGTTTGCATTAGAGAAGTGTTTGGTGTTGGATTTGTTGGGTGCTTAAATGCATAAGCCTGTAGATGGGGTACTAACTCATGTGGATTTGAAGAGAGCAAAGGGTGTGTGTTGAAATCGAATTGTGCTCTGTTTGTAATGGCAAAAAGAAAGGCCTTGAGCCATGTGGTGCCAGATTTTGGGTAACTGGCTAGTAAGACACTGTTTGGTTTTGGCTTAAAGTGTTGCTTCTGAAGTGCTATCATACCTTGGAGAATTCCTGTGGGATACCAAAACCCTTTGTACTGGTGTTCATGCTCACTCAGCCAACCACTTTCTTTTGGAAGATCAGAGAGTATTATATCAGGGGATTCTTGGTAATTGTTGTGGCTTTCTTCTTTTGTGAGTGAGGGGGAGTTTGCCATTGAGTTAATGGAGCACAAGGAGTAGAAACTCTAATTGGGTCCTATTCCAGTTGAACTCTGCTATTTCAGGGACATGATGTTTACCTTATAGCAGTATTTCAACTGCACCTATGTTCCTTTGCTTAGATGATCGTGTATAATAATGTTATATTTCTTTAAAATTAGTTAAATATATTATATATGTGTGCGCATTCAAACTAAGAATATTCAAATCTCACGTCTATCATGTGTTTTACTCTATTCTTTTTTAGATTTGAGCCCCAAGATTCACATATCATGTGCTGACTAATTATCCATGTCCATTATTTTCAATTCTTTTCTAAGTTGGAGTTGGTGGAGTGTTTGGGTTGGGGTTGGGGGGTTTCAATCCTTTTTGCTCTAACAGAATAAAGAACTAATATTCATTATAAAATTTCCTTTGTAGGGGCAAGATGTAGTGTACATGTTGCTGGTTTTTATTCTTCAAGATATTGCAAAGTAAATGAAAAAATTACAAGAAAGTATAGGTTTTCTTAACCTTTAAAGATCAAACTCAGCTTATCTTACTTTTTGGAATGTTATGGAGAAAGGAACATGATACAAAATTATGTTTCAACCATTTGGATCACATCAATTTCCAAGACAACTTTGAGCAATACCTAATGTTGGGCAATTAACTAATGAAGGATACTTTTTGTTCTAAAGTTCCTTCGGTGAGGAGCTCTTAAATTTTTCGGATGTGCCAATTAACTCAATGATTATTTGAGGGGTATTTTGGGACACAATTAGCAGCCAAAATTTACTGGAATCTTGATTTTCAGTTTAGTGAATCCTAAACATGCTGGCTTATGTACGGAAAAAAACCTGGCCCTTGTTAAGGCTAACACTAATCTCAATGCGTGGAGTCATGATTAGGTAAGAAATTCCGGTATGAATAAAAGACCGGTGGAGGAAGTCTCAGGATCCGATTGACTTCCATGTTGACTCACAAGAAGCAATATCTTCAAGCCTGGACTCCCCACTTTATTCAAGGAACAAAGTACGATGATAACAAAATTGTCACTAATCAACCTTGAAACCCACGCTAATCTACCGCCACGTGATAGCACTCAAGTGCAATCTAGGATAGACTAGCCTTATATATTGTAGGATTATTTAAGAGATTTTGCATAAGTTCTTGCATAGCATAGAAGACATCTCATGTTTCTCACTAGTAACGAGCTATCTTTGTTCTAACATATAATTTCTCTAGTATTTGATCTTCGTATCTTGATATTAACAAGCACTTTTATTTTCAGTTATTATTATTTTGTTTGTTTTTTCCATTTGTCTAGTCATATAGGCACACGTTTCAGGACAAGAAGTTAACTTTACATGTGGTGTGACAGAAAATATTTTTTGAATAATCTCTTCTTTAAATTACTCAACTTTTGTAAGTGTGTGGTTTAAGAAAGATCCAACAAGATTCACAAGGAGCAATCATTCAGAGTCCAACAACTTCTTGAGTCATTTCCTCGTCGGCTATGTATATTTAAATTTCAATTAGTCCATTGTATTTACTATTCTAGTTTTCTATTCAACATGTTGTTAAAATACAGTCGTTAAAAAATAAAAAGTAACACATATTCTTATAGTTTTGAGCTTAAATGATTCTATTGACAACCCCAATGATTATGAGATCACTTAATATAAAGTAAAATTAATTTTAATCTCACGAAAATCATATACTATGTCTTAGTGCAATTAGTGAGCTTATTTATCTTGTTATTATTATTCATGGGATAATATTTTTATTAATGTGCAACCAAGATATAATTTCACTTTTATGTGAAAATATTTGAATGATTCAAATATTGATATGCTTATTATTTCTAATCAATATTGTCAAGAAATGTTTGATTATGCCATGCCGAAAGACATTTGATCTACATATCATTTGATCGAATGGAAATTATCTATTTGCAAGTGAAGGATTATTATATTTTACAAGACAATCAATCATTGATGATTTTTCAAGTCCTGTCAAGATGCTAGCAACTGATTCAACACATAGGAGATGCAAGAGATTTCGTTGAAAAAAAGTAATGCGAAAGACAATTCTACTTACAAAGTTCAAATATATCGAAGAAAACAAAAATAAAGTATATTTCAGCAAAGTACTTTTTAGACACAATCTTCAATAAAATTTTGAAATAAACTTTTCGCTCAAATAATAATTTGGTGAAATAGTTCACCAAGGATTGCTGATCTCGGTATTTAAGAAGATGATGTACAAAATTGAAATGCATCATCTTCGAGGCATTAAATGATGTTTTCATTAGGGGGAGTAAATACGCGCTGCACTCTTTTTATCTTAACCAAGGTTTTGTCCCACTGAGTTTTCCTGGTAAGGTTTTTAATGAAACAACAAACAATGCGTATTACAAATGATTATGTATATTATCTTTTATATAGACATCCGAGGGGGAGTGTTGTAAAACTATGTGGATGACCATGTGGTCATTCATTGTACCTAACTTGTATGCCCAAATAAATAAGGCCAACACCCTATAGAAGACTTACTTCTTCAAGTTTTAAGGCCTATATATACCCCTTCTTGTAATATGAAAGACACCAATAATAGAGAAAACATACTATTACTATTTTCTTTTTCTTCTTATCATTTAAGTTATAATATATTGACTTTATTTTATAACAATATTCTTATAGTTTTGAGCTAAAAAGCTGGCCCGTCACATCCCAGCTTCAATCATTTCCCTCCACCAGAATGATCGATTGGAATATAAACTACTTAGACCAAAACGATTCACTAGGACGTAGAGGCGAAATCAAGAACTAAAACTTATGTGTTCGAGACTCTAATTCTTCTAAGTTATTGAGTTTTTTAAATAAATAATTTATAAATATTTCATAAATTTCTTACGACAAGTATAGAATTTGAATCAAAATGACTGAGTTCAATCGAACTCGTAATCTATACTCTAGCTCTACCCCTCCTAGGAAGGAGATAAAGGATTGCCACGCATTAAAAATGACAAAAAGACACATTTCTTGGAATCAAGAACCAAAGCTTGCAACATGACCTAGAAATTAAAGGGTAACCAAAACAATTAAAGAAAAGACATCAAAGGAGATTTTTATTTGTTGGACAATTTCCTCATGAAGCAAATACATGCTAGTTGCTGTGATTCGATTCTGGTCTGACTCAATCCCTTTACCATTTTGCTGCTGAGTGACAGATGTGGTCATCAAATCAGAACCCAAGTTTTGCTTTGTGATTTCATCAAGAACCTCAATTATTTCCTCTGAAAGATGATTCTTGAAATCACCCACTTTGCCTCGCCTGAAATATACTCCATGTTGTTTGCAATAGTAGGAAAAAAGAATCCAGCGTGTGTGCCCCCTTAATTTATTCACCTCCAAATTGCTCAGTTTCTCAAAGATGCAAAGCTCTGTTATTCTCTGTACAATGCCTTCACTTTCTTCCTCCAAGGTAAAAGGCTTCCCCAGGAACTCTGCTAATCTCTTTGCATTAAAGATTGGATCTTTCTTCAAATCCTCATACTTCAAGAAAAGAACCCTCTTTGGAAATTCTAAGCTGGCTTTATAATATCCCATTACATGATCCCAAAATCCACTAAAAGGGGAACACCCTTGAGTAAATTGGTCAAATGCTTCCGGTAGAGAAATGAAAGGAAGTTCTTTGGGTCTTAATTCTTGCACAAAATGCCAGCAAGAGGCTAACAAGTCTTTTGGGTCGCGAAAGATGTACACTATTTTGCAGTTGGAGTCGTCACCTGTTATCGACTCTGGTAAAGATTGAAGGCAAGATAGTGTTTGGTGCTTACATGCATAAGCCTCTAGATGGGGTACTAACTCATGTGGATTTGAAGAGAGCAAAGCGTGTGTGTTAAAATCGAATTGTTCTCTGTTTGTTATGGCAAAAAGAAGGGCCTTGAGCCAAATTGTGGTGCCAGATTTTGGGTAACTGTTTGGTTTTGGCTTAAACTGTTGCTGCTGAAGTGTTAGCAGACATTATGAATTCCTGTTCCATACCAAAAGCCTTTGTATTGATGAACATGCTCACTCAGCCAACCTCTTTCTCTTGGAAGCTCAGAGATTATTAGTAGAGTAGTATATATGTCATAAGAATTCAGGTTATTAATGGCATTTGCACGAGTAGGTGCATGATACATTACATGCATTAATTCTTAGGAAATTTACACTATATGAACATTGAGATAAAATTATTTTATCTTCTAAAATTATTACACCAAATGGCCAAGTTTCTCGGTAAAACACCGATCCTCCATGGTAGCTGCTGCCTGCTGGCTCGTTTTCGGCATTTGTGTTCCTTTGTCTTTCCCCTGGACCTTCAACTGTACCACTTCACTATTTTAGAATTTAGAATACTCCAAAATTGATATTATAATTTTCAGGATGCCACATTGGAATTATTGTAGAAACATAAGCACTAAACCAACACAATTTTAAGTAATATTACCAAATATTATTTATTATTAAGTATAATATCCCTTGGTTGGAATATATATGTGCATATATTGTATAATCATGTATAAGGTGTATAACAATATAAAAGTGTGTATAAATACCTCTATACACTGTTATACAAGTTTATATATTTATGTATAGAAAAGGTATAATGTTGTATAAAGATGTATAAAAATGTATAAAGATGTATATCGTGTAAAAATAAGCTATTGCGGATGTAATTGTATTTTATGTGCTATGTAAATGTAATTATTTTGGCGGAACCCATCAGCGGCCCCTTAAGGTTGGCACCAACTTTTACTTAGACATCTCAGGCTTTGTTCATTTTAAACACCTCAAGTAGTGCTGTAACAGCATAAAGAAATAATATGCATTGAGTATAAAATTTTCCTTTGTAGGTGCAAGATGTAGTACAAGTTGCTGATTTTTGTGCTTCAAGATATTGCAAAATAAACGAAAAATTTACAATATTAAAGTATAGATTTGCTTGACCTTTAAAGATCAATTTTTTTTCAACCTTTTGGATCACATCAATTTCCAAAACAACTTAATTTGAGCAATACCCAATGTTTAGGCAATTAACTAATGAAGAATCCTTGTTGTTCTAAAGTTCCTAAGGTGAGAAGCTCCTTATGTTTCCGATTAGATTTTATTGAAGGGTATTTTGGGACTCAATTAGCAACTAAAATTTACTGGAATCTTGATTTTCAGTTTAGTGCATCGTAATCAAATCATGTTGGCAAAGTTCCAGGGAACAAAATACAAAACAGCAAAAGAATCATTGGGTTAACAAGATAGAACAAACCCCAATTTAGCCACACTCATCAACTCACAGTCATCTTTTGTGAAGTCCATTGGACATATCAATTATGTACGTAATAGTAACATATGTTTTATACCTGGGCAGAGCTAGAATATAACTTATGGGTTCGTACGTAGTCCAATAGCTTTGATGCAAATTATGTATTTGGCTTAAAAAATGGTGGGGTTTATAAACCCCCCACGATATGATCTCAATCTTGTAATTTCAATCTTCTAAAAGAAATTACTTTGGCAGTTTTTAACTGCCATAATAATATTTTATATAACTCATAACATCGCATCAAGTTTCATTAATTAGGTATACTCATGATATACATAGTATAACAGATATCACAAAATCAAATCCATATCAGTATAAAGCAACACAAACTCATTTACAAATCATGTTGGCTTTTAAGTCTTAAAGTTCCAGGGAACAAAATGCCAAACAGCAAAAGAATGTTGATTGGACATATGTGCTTTGCAATTTTGCGCTTTTGTTGAAGAGTCGTTGTCTTTTTATAGGGATATCTTCTATACTTTAATTTAAACTAGTCATGTGGGCACACGAGAAGTAACTTTACATATGGTGTGACAGAAAATAATTTTTGAAAAATCTCTTCTTTAAATTACTCTTTAACTTTTTTTAAGTGTTTGGTTTTGAGAGAGATCCACAAGATTCATGAGACACAAGGAGCAATCATTCAGAGTCCAACAGCAACTTCTTGAGTCGTTTTCTCGTCGGCGATGTATATTTAAATTTCAATTAGTCCGTTATTGAGTTTTAAATAAATAATTTTTACATATTTCATAGATTTCTTACGACAAATATAGAATTTAAACCAAAATTATTGAGTTCAACCAAACTCGTAATTTATAGCTACACCCCTGCTAGGAAGGAGATAAAGCATTGCCATGCATTAGAAATGACAAAAAGGCACATTTATTGGAATCAAGAACCAAAGCTTGCAACATGACCTACAGAGGGTAACCAAAACAATTAAAGAAAGGAGGAGTAAAGGGAATGTTTATTTGTTGGACAATTTCCTCATAAAGAAAATACATGTTAGTTGCTGTGATCATTTTGCTGGGGAGTGAGATGTGGTCATCAAATCAAAACACAACTTTTGCTTTGTGATTCCATCAAGAACCTCAATCATTTCCTCTGAAAGATGATTCTTGGAATCACCCACTTTGCCTTGCCTGAAAAATGTGTTGTTTGCAATAGTAGGAATAAAATATCCAGTGTGTGTGCCCTCTTTATTCACCTCCAAATTGCTCAGTTTCTCAAAGCTGCAAAGCTCTATTATTCTCTCTACAATGCCTTCACTTTCTTCCTCCAAGGTAAAAGGCTGCCCCAAGAACTCTGCTAATCTCTTTGCATTAGAGATTGGATCTTTTTTCAAATCCTCATACTTCAAGAAAAGAACCCTCTTTGGAAATTCTAAGCTGGCTTTGTAATATCCCATTACATGATCCCAAAAGGGACCAAAAGGGGAATACCCTTTAGTAAATTGGTCAAATGCTTCTGGTAGAGAAATGAAAGGAAGTTCTTTAGGTCTTAATTTCTGCACAAAATACCAGCAAGAAGCTAACACATCTTCCGGATCTCGAAAAATGTACACTATTTTGCAGTTGGACTCTGGTAAAGAATTGAAAGCAAGATGTGAATGCATTAGAGAATTGTTTGGTGTTGGATTTGTTGGGTACTTAAATGCGTAGGCCTCTAATTGTGGTACTAACTCATGTGGATTTGAAGAGAGCAAAGGGTGTGTGTTGAAATCGAATTGTGCTCTGTTTGTAATGGCAAAAAGAAGGGCCTTGAGCCATGTAGTGCCAGATTTTGGGTAACTGGCTAGTAAGACACTGTTTGGTTTTGGCTTAAAGTGTTGCTGCTGAAGTGCTATAAGACCTTGGAGAATTCCTGTGGGATACCAAAAGCCATTGTATTGGTGTACATGCTCACTCAGCCAACCTCTTTCTTTTGGAAGATCAGAAAGTATTATATCAGGGGATTCTTGGTGATTGTTGTGGCTTGTTTCTTTGGTGGCACCATTTGTGAGTAAGGGGGAGTTTTGGGTAGAGAAGAAGCCTCCCATTGAGTTAATGGAGCAAAGGGAGTAGAAACTCTTTCTACACTTATAAGACTAGAACAAGAAGACAACAGCAATTGGTCGCTCGGCCAAAAATAACACCACCTACTAACCGATATACATATTTTATACACTAATTATATATGATTTTGCACACATATATATACATATATATATATATATATATATATATATATATATATTATTATATATATATATATATATATATACTATATGTTTTCTCTTTCAACTTCTTTGTACTGAGACTGAGACTGGCAAGTGGATTCTCTCTACCTCTTAACACGTGATGTACCACAGTACTAGTCTATATTACTATACATAGTATAGCAATTATTTTCATACTTAAGATTCTGATTGGTTGTCCATCTTTTTATGATTGTAATCAATGAATATCATATTCTTATTTTAACAAAAAATTGATTCATAACAATCAACTTGTTTTAGAATGCCTTGCAACATTATTGGAATGTGACATGATCAAACCTGCTATCTTTCAGTTTCCTACTAATTGCCTCAACAAGTAGAGCAAAAAAGACTACAATCTAATTTCCTACTAGAAAAGCCAGGTTTCCTTTTCAATTTCATAGGTTTGGCCTTTTGGGTTTGTGCTCTAATATTGGCATCAATGGACATGCAAATTGAGGTATGGGCTACAGAAGCATCAATGGCGATTTCTTGCATAGCTTTGCCACTGTGGGTGCTTTAGCTTCTATGCCAAAATCGAAGCAATGAAGTAACAAAAATATGAAATTTCTCGTCAAGAAAAACATAGTAGTTGCCCTGATGCATCATATCATCAATATAAATCACTTACATATGTTGCAGTAGTTATATGTTACAGCAACTAAAATAATTGGATCCGCGTACAGAACAAAAAAAACGAAGATAAATAATCTACCTAGATGTGATCAAAGGAACAAGATTATTACAAAAATTGCTAGAAAAAATTGTTCTATCATTTGTAGAGACAGAAAAACCTCTTAACCAAAAGTGATTCCCCAAAAACCTTTATCTTATGCATGCTTGTTCCAGTGTATAATTTCGTTTTCCTTTTTCACACTACTAAACTGATAAGAAGACTAGGGAAGAATCCTTAATAGGGAAAAATTGTCTATTTCTAACTCTACAATGATGTAAAATACATTCCTAAAACTTTAAGAATGGGGATCGAGTATGTAATCGTACTTGAAAAGTATAGCGTTTTCAATGTGTAGCGCAATCTTGAAGGTGTGGGTGCGTCTGATTTACATATCGTTCCCACAAAGGCCTATACCTGTTAATGCGCAACTTAAGCCATGGCTTCATGTTTCCATTGAAGTGAATCACTGCTGCACTCTCTATCAGGCGATTGTCAACATTCACGTCATAACCTAATCCCAACACATGCCACCTCCGATCAAGTGGCTCCGTCATTCCATAAAAAGCTAATAGTCCAGGTGGAAGGGTACCTAGCTTCCAAATTGTCCTATCAGCATTTTGTTCTATCCAATAATGATATCGGGCAGTAACATTTGCTTTCCTCCAGGCAATCAAATCAAACACATTCATACCAAATGCCCATCCACAGGCCTGGGGATCAAACTTAGAGCTGATGAGTGGATTTGAAAAATTGAGATACTTGTAATAACGATGAAAAGCTTCAAGACAAGTTTCTACTGCTCCATTCACATTTCCATGCAAATCCAGCGAAAAGAGAGGTGTCAGATCCTTCTGAACTACAACATCATCATCAAGGAAGACAATCTTCTCCAACTGGGGGTAAATCTCAGGGATGTAAAAGCGAAGGTGATTCAACAAATATATATATTTTGGATTCCGGAACTTTGGCTCGACACCTGTATCTTGAGATCCGTCAAAATAATACTTCCTGGAGTCTGTCGCCATTAGCTGCTTTACAGCAGGAGAATAAGACGAATTCAACCAAGTGAAGTTGTCAATATTCTGCACTTCTACTGTAGAACCTTTAAAGTCATTGTTCAGGAACCAAGCCAGCATCACTCCATAGTGTATTGAATCAGTTACGATATGGAAAACTAGCTGCTTAGGGTGATCAGCATTGGCCACGGTTGAGTTGATAACCACTGAAACTGCCAACAGATTATCTGAAAATATGCAGAAGTGATACAGGTTATTGTCTACTAAACGTGGTGAGTTTCTCCTCTCATCAGCAAAATCCTGCAGTGACTTTTTTGTAAGCCAATCAGCCATGAGCTTGATTTCTAGGCAGTGCAGGTTCTTTGGAAGAGACTCAGCTGTTAACTGTCCGAACATCATACTTTGAACAGATGCAGCATTGGCACGCTCTTCAAGAGCTTGAATATGTGATTTCATTGTCATCATAGTGGTAGCAATATCATAATGGGCATCCTGTGCCTTAAGGATGAGAGAAGATAGACTTCTTATGTTTGGCTCAGCTTCATCTAGAGAAATGGGCTCATCTCTCATTGCAGCCTTTGAGAGTAAAAGTTGACAACTTCTTATCTTTGTACTTAGCTCCCACGCAAGATGAAGGTTGTTGTGCTCTTTTGCTATAATGATGTAAGCTTTGGCTAGTGTCGTTTGCTCTGCTAATTGTCTGGCGTATGAATTAACACTTAACATCTCCTGTGTGAGATTCATACGCTCATGCACAACCTGCTCATTCCTAGACTCTCTTTCCTGGAACAATGAAAAAAATTTAAGCCAGTTGTGATTATCAAAGTACTTTAGAGGTAAAATAAGATGGAACTCGGCCAATTTATCCACTGAAAGTTATCTATATCTGTATAATCAAATATATTGGCAAATACAACCAACCATACAAAAGTACAGGTAAATGAGATCGCAATTCTCACTAAGCCAGATCGCTAAAAAAAGATGTTAGACAACAATTACACAGTTTACATACTTTTACATAATTCAATTCTTTTTTATTTATACAATGCAACTTCAAAAGACCTTAAAATAGTTTGAGTTACTTTTGCATATTGTGAAGTCCTTGCTCTTAAACCATGTAATGAATTAGATGGAAATTGCTGTGACAGGAAAGATTCTCTGTACAAGACTTAGAAGAACCTGTCAACTCAAACAGATGTGCCAACTACAAGGACTCATGGCACATTCTATGCTTCTGCATATTTTAACATTAAAAGAACTTAATTGTTTATTCTTTAAAAATTGCTAACAAGCGGGCACTTAACATTTATCTTAAGAAATTATCAAAAAGAATTTAAAATAGCAATAGGTGAAAATGGCTAGAAAGTAGCAAGTGGAGTGAAGTGGAAAGATCAATTTAGCTTTATCACTTGCAAAGCTAGTAATAGGAACATGGGTTAAATTTCATAATGATGCATGACAAAGGTAGAGGTATTAATGAGACCCAAATTACTGAATGGGGTTGACACTTTATTTACTTCCTCTGACCCAAAACAGGTCCTATTTTCATCCTCAGTTAATTGTGAAATGGTGTTGATTTACTAAAAAAATTAACTTTAATGAGATACTGTATATGCTTCTCGTGGAACCCATTTACTTTCTGTATACACATTTTCCCCACGTTTCAACAACAACAATGAAGTGTTGAAAATGGAAAAGCCAAGAAATGGTTTCCCGTGTTGAACATTTCCCTTAATGAAGTGTACCACGTGAAAAATGGGACTATAATTTAGGTCGAGTAATCTAAACAAGTCACACCAAAAAACATATATTGAATTATAAATCTATAACACATCTACCGTCAATACTTTTGTGTTGTTTTATAAGATAGACTGCCAGAGCAAGCATGTCAGCCATATATAATTTTTCCATGTGCCAGTCAAGGACTCAAGGTAGAAGTTGAAGTTGATGACAGTGAAATGCTTGTTTTAGGAAGCGTGGTGTTCAGAAAAATAAAAAATAAAAAAGAGGAAAAATAAGCAGAAGAAATTGTGGCTATGTTGGGAGCAGGGATCAATAACTGGAAGTGATGGGAAATAAGAAGTTGGAGGTAGATTGTTTCCATTCTAACTGAAGGGAGAAAGGAGAATGGTAGAAAATAGGAAGCAAAACTAGGTATAGGTAGATGTAAGGCTGAGCTGTGTATAAGGCACAACGGCAGTGGTAGTTAAGTGCACAAGATCTGATGACACCATTTCCTCAAAATAATTAGCACAGTCAAAAAGATCAAAATCACCAGGGACACAAGCACACCGCCAGCCAGAAAGATCAGAAGAGACAAGTAGTAAATTATTGACAAACAATATTGAGAAAACAGATATTCCAGTCTCCCACAGGCACATCTAATAGAAAATAATTAGAGTTCGATGTGACTCAGTTCTGAGTATTTAAGGAAAGCACATACTGCTCATAACATTGAGTTGATTACATAAGATAAGAGATGTTAAATTTAGCTCATGATAAGTACAAAATTCCACAAGCATAGGTTGAACACCTCTTTATTCCCTCCTATGCGATCTGAATCAAAATGGACTATATCTTCTCCGAACAAAACAATATAGAAGTGATCCACATGTTCCACATTCCGGCTTAGGGTAACATGAGATACAAATTGAAAGCAAAATAGGCTCCACAAAATTTCATTAGTAGGAGCTGAATTTAAGACAACCATCTCACATAAACTTTTAAGAGACAAGTATCACTCAGAAGAACCAAAACATGAACGAGTTGACGTTAACGCATTGAAAACAAAGTGGAGATTTACCATCCTAGAAAACTACCAACCAGTAATGTAAGAAACCTCAGACAATTCGCCAAACAAACATACAACAACATACCCAGTGTAACCCCACTTTGTGGGGTCTGCAGAGGTGGTTTCTGATAGACCCTCGGCTCAAGAAAAAACAAATCAAAGCAATCTAGGAAAAGAAGTAATAGATGTGAACGCATAACAAAGCATGTTGAACAGTATCTACAACAAAATAATACTATAATCAAAGTACAAAAAATAAAAGATAGTAACACAAATCGATGAACAAAAAACTACAAGAGTAATACTACCACTACTAGTATAAAAGATAGCACATTCTCAGATCAGAAAACTCCCAGGAATGTGTAACGACCGGGTCCGTCGTTACGGGTAGTCCAATCGTGCCAAGTGTTAGAGTTAGAAAACTCCGAGTTTGGGAGTTTGAAATTCTAGGCTAGGCTAGCCTCGGCCGGTTTTGGAGCAAGGTGAAGTCTAGGGAAATCCGGGTATGGATTGGACTAGGTGTCTTGGGTTAAGCTAGTTTTCCGCGTAACCAAGACATAGAGGAGTCCGGGGAACTTTTCGAAATCGAATTTGGGTAAGTAGAACTCCCGGAATCGCATTTGACGTGAAAGGGTTGCTTCAGGTCGTCGGGAGAAGCAGGTGTGTAGTGAAATGGCCAAAACTGGCAGAGTTTCGGACTTTCTGTCCGTGACGAGCGCTGTCACGCGCGATAGCAGCCACCGCTATAGCGGTAGAAATTACCGCTATAGAGGCAGCCTACCGCTATAGCGGGACCGCTATAGCGGGCCGACGGGTTTTTAATGCAGAAACAGCTCCAAAACATTCAGTTTTCACAAGTTTGTTTTGGAGAAGGACCGGGCGATTTCCAGGCGATTTTCTTCATTCTCTAGTCAAAAATCTTCCCTAAGGTAAGACTTTCGTTCCCCAAACTTGGTAATACGTTTCCTATGCGGTAGAATTGCTAGGAGGGAAATTGGGGGAAGGTTAGAATAACCTAGGGATGGTGGAATTCGGGGAAGGAAGGGGATTCCAAGCATGTGTGTTCTTGGGCATTGATAAAAGTACATTAAAATGATCATAGGTTGTTTAATTTCCTCTTTTTATCCGTAAAAATGATAGAACTAGGGGAATTAACGGTGGAAAAGCCCGGGAAAAGGGTGGGATGATCATGGATGGCCTGGGGTTTGGGGATTTGGTATAGTCCGGGTAATGTGCAGGCCTTGTGTGTTAATTGTATGTATTGTGTGTTATTTTTAGACCAAGAACGAGAAAGGAATTCCGGTAAAAAGGACGCGAAACCACGGATCCGGGGCTGCAGGACCGCCAGGAATGCCTCCACGGAGCCAGAAACGCACGGTTGCAGCTGCTTGGCGCCCAGGTAGGCTAGGTTTTCATGAGTAGTTAGACCTATTTACTTTCCGTACTTGTTGTATAGTAGAAACGAAGAATTCATTTTTTAGGCCTCCGGGTACGGAGTCTGGCGGATTCGGGATTGAATGTGTTGTTTCTAGAATGTACGGAATGGCGGGTCTTGTGAATGTTATTATGTGTTCAATTTATTCATATTGATGTGATAAAATGATGGGTTGAGGGACTAGCGTGTCGGGAAAGTTCAGGGAACCGGGGAAGTGTTTGGGAGCACGAGAAACGAGAATAGGAAGCTCCTAGGTGGGGTTTCAGGAATGTTATGGCTTGAGGTTTAGCGGCGGTCTGGCTAAGGTTAGAAAAGGGAAGCGTGTCGCATGCTTGTGTGTTTATCTAAAAAGGGAAATCGCTAGTTACATGTTAAAATAAAAAGGGTGAACCTGAAAATAGTCTTCGGACGGGAATTGATGGTTCGTAGTTGTACCCGGAAAGGGGTAGGTGATGGTTTATGATTTTCTGTGAATGTTGTATATTCATGTACTCATGTCTAAGTGATTGTATGCTTTACATTGCTTAGGAAAGTTGTGTGGAATGTCTAGGTTCCTGTTTACAGTCTGTGTTGGACGGTGTTTACTTGTTGGTCTTACAAGTTGTGTGTGTTCATCTATTGACTGTGGTTATTGACATTCGGTTGGCACGGGTACCACGTCTGGTACATGTTACTAATTGGTTGGCACGGGTACCACGCCTGGTACAGGTTACTAATTGGTTGGCACGGGTACCACGCCTGGTACAGGTTACTAATTGGTTGGCACGGGTACCACGCCTGGTACAGGTTACTATTTGGTTGGCTCGGGTACCACGCCTGGTACAGGTTTATTTTACTGCAGCATTGTATTGATACTGTTGCATTGCATTTATTGTTATTGGTTCCGTGAGTGGACCGGGCTGTTTTTATTGAGTTGTGATGTTCAATGGTGGTCCTTGAGTGACCGGGAATTCTGATATGTCTGTTGAGTTTGGTCTTGGTGTAGGCCAGGTTGTTATATCATGTTATGAGTTTGGTCTTGGTGTAGGCCGAGTTGTTATATCATGTTATGAGTTTGGTCTTGGTGTAGGCCGGGTTATCGTATCATGCTATTAGTTGGTCTTGGTGTAGACCGGGTTGTCATGTTAACACCTAGATGTGTTAGGGGGGATCCGGGTGGGTCCGAACTATTTAAAAGAGGTTATATGCTCATAAATCAATGTCATTAAGTGTAATAATGACGGTCATGAATTATCATGGTTAATAAGCTAAGGGTGGGTCTTGGGGTAGACCGGGTTAGCCTATTGAACACTTAGGTGTGGATGGAGGACCCTTGGAGGGTCCGGGTTATGTGATCTAAGAAAGGATTTAGAGGTAGCTCTATGGTGGTCATTGAAGGTGTCAATGGTGGTTAGGGGAATTGCATGTGGTTGATAAATATAGAGGAAGACTGAGAGTCTGGGTGTGATTATTGGTTAATATAACCAGGTGGTAAAGCTGTCCTAGGGGTCCGAGGAAGTCCGGAAAATGGCAAGAAATACTTGGGTATAAGTGTTTTGTTTGGGCAGTGGGCCGAATTTAGTCCGGGTATTTAGTTAAGGTAGTTGACTGGGATAAAGGTTAAAGGTGACTTGAGAAGTGTAGTTATGAGTAAGACTTGGGAAGTCCTAGAGGTCAGTGTCAATGTTAAAGGTGAAGGAGGGAACCTTAATGTTTATTTCATGTTTTTCCCTGTTTTTCTTATATGATGGTAGGAGTGGATTCGGGTCGACCGATGATGCCTACCAGTACGTGTGTTTGTACTGACTCAACTCTTGCTATACCTTTTTGGTATAGTCTGGTTGCAGGTCGGTGATGTTTCATAGGTTCGCGGCGATGAGATCTCCAGCAACTTCTGTCCTCGTTTCCCATGGCGGAAGTTGGGTCTTTTATCTCTTTGTGTCATCTGGTAGTAGCTCTTGTACCTGTTTAGACTAGATCCTAGGGGAGGGTGTTTTTTTTTAAATGTTGTAAGGATTTTTCCGCAATTTCTTATGTAGCCTATTTCTGAATAGGATTTTGTAAAGGAAGGATTTTCAGTCATGTATAAAGATGGCTTAATTTAATGGTTTACTTAATTTCCGCATGTTACCTGTTGGACATGGGGTGAGGGTTCGTCTATCTAGGTGGTTAGAGTAGGCATCCGCACGGCCCGGTAGTTTGGGTCGTGACAGAATGGCAACGAAGAACGAAGATTTCTACTTTATCAAAAAGCAAGCTCATTAAGATTGAACTGGGTGTGATTCAGAAAGCAATAAAATTTACGAGAATCAATGAATGATCTGGGTCTGGATTTGAAGGCTTACCAAAATAGGTTGTTCTACGTGATCCTCGTGGTCATGTCGATGATGAACTACAAACAAAACGAAACCAGCAATTGAGAATATTCCAAGAAGCGACCAGATCCAACAAGATAGCCTCCTTCGAACCGGGCGCCGATAATCGGCCGCCCGCCGCCGCATCTTATACCGTTATCTTCCACACTTTCACCGCCAAAACAAGAAACGAAAACAGCCTATCCCCGATATTGAATCCACAACAACAACAAAAGCCCAAATCTGAGAACCCCAAATCAAGAATTGAAAGAGAACCCGTCCCTTTAAATCAATCAAAGAATCACGAATATTGCAGCAAACCCATTGGTCAGATTCAATCAAGAATGAGCTTAAACAATGACAGATGCCAAAATGGTCTTGGCCAAGGCGTAAAAAATGACTCTTTTATCAATCCTCAATGAGATTCAAGCAGCTAAAAGAGTATAGCATAGAGGATTGGGTTGAAAGTGAAGAGGACAAGCCTTTTTTAGGGGGAAATAAGGAGATGGGGAGGATCTATTTTTTGCTCATGTAGGAGGCAATCTAATAAAGGAGCGCAGGGGCCAGCATGTGCCACTGTGTTTACAAGCCCTGTTGTGTGAAAACCTTTACAACATCTCCACGATCATCCTTGTGCTGAGAGTTCAGAGTCTTTTTGTCAACTGATGGAAGAAAATACTATTAAAATAACAAATTGAAAAGAAACAAGTATTCACATCAAAATTAAAATGAGAATAGTTTGATGAATTAAGATTTTTATGAAGGTTGTGTAAAAATTGAATGATATCAAACATTGATCTCAAAATTAAAATGTGACACCCTTTTTTTTCAGTACGTTTCAAAATTAAAAAAAAGGGTATCTTTTTATATTGAGTAATAATTCAATTTTAAACTACTCAATTTACCCTTCATCGTATGACTTATTTTAGATCATAAAATTCAACAAGTCTTTCTATTTCTCTTTAAGTATCGTGGTCGGTCAAACATCCACACATAAATTAAAATAGATTGAGTACTATTTGTATCGTCAAATAGACGATCCGACACATGGACGATTCGAGAAAAGACGTGTGCCACTATGAGTCTAGTCAGATTGAGCTCAACAATGATGACTTTGACCAGAGTCTAAAATAACGCACGGGTAATACACTATGGGTCTACTTCAAGTTCGCCCCGAACTCAGAAAATCAATAACAAAAGATATTGCTTGGAGGTCAAGCGTCCGGTAGGTTATCAATGACCAAATACGATAAGTCTCACAAGATAGCCAGTACTGAGAAAGTCAAAATCTACTGCGGCAATACATTCCACATGCATAATAGATGCAACGTGCAAATAATAATAATTATGAATAGCTGAATTCACAGAAAAGGTTACAGATGTTGTGTGGGCTGGATCCAAAATTGATAGAAGATCTACTACAAATTATTGTGCCTTTGTAGGAGGGAACCTGGTAGCTTGGAGGAGTAAGAAAAAAAGTGTTGTATCTCGATCCAATGCAGAATCTGAGTACAAAGCTATGTCATAGTCTACATGTGAGATTATGTGGACACATGATCTTTTAACTAAAATTGGATTGAAGCATCATATACCAGCAAATCTCTGGTGTGATGACCAAGTTGTTCTTCATATTGCATCTAATTCAGTGTATCATGAAAGAACTAAACATATGGAGGTTGACTATCACTTTATTCGTGAGAAGATTCAATAGAACTTGATTTTCACTGGTTAGTGCAGACAAGAAAATTAGTTGATTTACTCACAAAGGCGTAGAATGGAACTCAAGTTGATTACCTTTGTAACAAGTTGAACATGATCAATATCTATGCTCCAATTTGAGAGGGGGGTGGTACAGAATGTGTATAGACTTAGTTAGGTCCAAAGTTGTATACCACTACTATGATGCCATTCTTAGTAATGTACATAACCATAATTAGGTAGCAGATTTATAGGAATCGCCCTTTATTTTCTTTCCTAATTTTGCACATAATGTATTGTATTTATACCTTACTTACCTGGAATAATAGAACATCTTCCGTTCAACTACATTGTTTTCTTTGGTTGTTTAAGTCTGAAATGTCATCTTTTCATCAAAAACTCTCCGTTGTTGAAGATGAACATAGTGCCCTTTTAGACTTTGAGCGATAAAGGTTTTTTTTTCCAGTTTATTCACTGATCTAAAATTTAGCACTTATTCCTTACCAGAGCCAGCACAAATAGGAAGTGTGTGCCACAGGTGACGCATAAATCGTTGGTCGCACGACAGAAGAATACCCAACATCAAAAGTTATTGCCAATCATTTTTTGTCTCAAGGATGAAGCCAAGCGTATGTAATTACGACTTGCTAATGGTAGGTTGATATAAAGCTACAATGATCAACTTAGGTAAATGTACATTCATTTTGTTGTTTTTAGTTTTGATAGCAAATAGCAACTTGACTTGGACATGTACCTAATTATTACATCCAAAACGGTACTAGAGTTTGGTTATGAATCCTCTGTAATCATTCCATCATTAAGAAAAGGATTCATATTATGGTCCAAATCACATCATAATAGTACTAGGTTCGTTACAATTTGACTATTTCTATGCTACTTGTGAGTAGTACTTTTTATCATACGGTCAAAATCAGCTTATTCAGAAAAGTACATACCAACAAGGTTTGTGGTGGATCGTGGATGTATAGGATTTCGAGCTATGAGAATGGAAAGAATTATGATAGAAAGCGCTGTTGACACCCAATTTTGTCCCTCCTTTCTTTTAATTCATTCACTTGAGCTTCTAAATTTTTAATAAATTAAATGCCTTACCTTTCACTGTTGCTTTTATTTACTACTATTATTACTTTATTACTATTTTCTCTAAAATCGATCGTCGTTACCTTATTTCAAGTTTCATACCTACCAAATTAATTATAAGTACTTTATTATATAATTATGATTTTTTTTTATCATACAAGATATATTGCAGGAAATTACATGGAGTGTCCTCAAAAGTGAGTGGTCTTCAATTTATGCCCCTCATAAGAAAAGTCTTTAAAAAATACCCTTCCTTCCTTTTTATGTATAGAACATATACATTTTTGCCCCTCTACACCATAACTCTCCATGTTCATTTGTCTCTCAACTCTTAATTTTCATTTTTCTTTTTTCTTTTATCTTTTTAATTTTTTATCTTATTTTTTTTTTCTCAATTTTTTTTTAATTCTCGTTTTCTTTTTTCTCAACCTTTATTTTCTTTTTTTCTCTTAACTTTTTTTTTGTTTTTTTTTTCTCAAACTTTATTTTCTTTTTTTCTCTTAACTTTTTTTTTTGTTTTTTTTTTTTTTCAACTTTTTTTTTTTTTTTTTTTTTTTTTTTTTTTTTTTTTTTTTTTTTTTTTTTTTTTTTTTTTTTTTTTTTTTTTTTCTTTTTTTTTTTTTTTTTTCTCTTTTTTTTTTTTCTTTTTTTTTTTCTTTTCTCTTTTATTCTTCTCTTTTTTTCTTTTTTCTTAACCTCTATTATTTTTTGCTAATGAACAAAAAAAGTTGGATAATCCGCAAAGAAGATCTTCTTTCTTTGAAATCGAAGTAAACTTAAGAGCGTGCTTTGTTGTTTGGAAGTCCTTTGGAACAAGTCTTACCTCTAAGACAAATGTTATAGAACATCTCATAAATAAAGACACAATGAGGTAGTGTCAAGCCTTGCTCGTGGAGCATAACTTGTTGTTTGAAAAATTCTTGAGCTAAGTCTTACCTCTAAGGCAAGAGTTATAGAGCATCTCATAAATTAAGACACAATGAAGTAGTGTTAACTCTTGCCCATGGGGCATAACTTATTTTTTGGGAGGCCCTTGGGCTAAGTCTTGCCTCTAAGGCAAACGTTATAGAGAATCTCATGATCAAGACATAATGTGCTAGTGTCAACTCTTGCCAAATGAGGCGTAACTTGTTGTTTGAAAGTCTTTGAGCTAAGTTTTGCCTCTAAGGCAAGAGTTATAGAGCATCGCATAAATCAAGACACAATGTGGTAGTGTCAACTCTTGCCCATGGGGCGTAATTTGTTATTTGGAAGTCCTTGGACTAAGTCTTGCCTCTTAGGCAAGCGTTATAGAGCATCCCATAAATCAAGCACAATACGATAGTGTCAACTCTTGCCCATGGGGCGTAACTTGCTGTTTGAAAGTCCTTGGGCTAAGTCTTGTCTCTAAGGCAAGAGTTATAGAATGTCTCATAAATCAAGACACAATGAGGTAGTGTCAAGTCTTGCTCGTGGGGCATAACTTCTTGTTTGAAAATCCTTGTGCTAAGTCTTGCCTCTAAGGCAAGAGTTATAGAGTATCTCATAAATTTAGACATAATAAAGTAGTGTGAACTCTTGCCCATGGAGCGTAACTTGTATTTTTTTAGAGGTCCTTGGGCTAAGTCTTGCCTCTGAGGCAAGTGTTATAAAACATTTTATAAATCAAGATACAATATACTAGTGTCAAGTCTTGCTCATGGGCGTAATTTGTTGTTTGGAAATTTTTGGGCTAAGTCTTGCCTCTAAAGCAAGAATTATAGAACATCTCATAAAAAAAATAAAGGTCAAAAAAATTGATTAAAAAAAAAGAAAAGAAAAATTAAAAACCAAAGAAAAAATAAAAAAATAGAAGTTGAGAGAAAAAAATAAATATTGAGAAAAAAAGAAAAAAATGAAGAAAAAAAAAGACAACAAAACATATAGGTTGAGAAGAGAAAAAAAAAAAAAAAAAAAAAAAGAAAAAAAAAAAAAAAAAAAAAAAAAAAAAAAAAAAAAAAAAAAAAAAAAAAAAAAAAAAAAAAAAAAAAAAAAAAAAAAAAAAAAAAAAAAAAAAAAAAAAAAAAAAAAAAAAAAAAAAATAGAAAGAAAAAAAAGAAAAGAAAAAAAGAAATATATATAAAAGTTGAGAGACAAATGAGCATTGAGAGTTATTTAAAAATACTTGAGGTGTAGAGGGGCAAAAAGGTAGTTGCTCTATACATAAAAAACAAGGAAGGCTATTTTTGTAAGACCATTTTTATGAGGGGCAAAAATACAAAGCCACTCCCTTTAAAGGGCATTTGTGTAGTTGTCCCGATATATTGTACTAATTATTAAATTAGAAGCTCAAAAGAATTAATTCAAGGAAGGAAAAGTCCTATGTGATCGGACCAATTTGAAGCCTAAACGAGCCCAATAATTCTTTAGCCAAACTGAATCCACCAAATCAGCCCATTAAAACAAATTCTGCAGCCCATATCAAACCTATCCATTCAAAAAGGAAACCCTAAACTCATCTCTTCTCTCTTTCCTCTTCTACACAAAAATCCATCTCTCTTTAGATATGGTCAGAAGAATGCACACCTTACTTGAGGAAAGATTCACTTTTTATCACAAGGATGGTCTTCTTCATCTTTGACATAAGCTATTCGAATTTAGACGAAAAAGGATAGAGGTACATATTATTTTTCCCAATTTTCTATCTCTTTCCATTTTCTTGATTCTACTCTCTTCATCTTTCTGAGCGATCTGACCAAGTCCGTCCAAGATGCCAACGTTCGAATTTGAACGTCTCTTTGACTCGATTTGAAATCAAAAATTCGAAATCCCGCCCAAATCAAGCCAAAACCCTAAGTTCGTCCTATAACTACTAGTGTTTGGAGTTCGTTTTGGGGAGAGAGGAGAGCCGCCCCCCTTTTACCCTTTAAGTCATCACAACTACATCTCGGAAACTATTGTTCTCCCCTCTTCTTATGCTTGAAAACACTTTTGACTTTACGTCTTCTTTATCTCTGTTTTGCTCACGGCCAAGTAGAGCTTCTCTTTGCTTCTAGACGAGTAGATCCGAGGCCTACGACACCCTTAGTTCACTGCTACAAAACAGGTCGGCCTGTTATCCCTTTTACCCTTATTTTGCTTTTGAGTAATATCTATCATGTTATATATTTGAAGAAAAAAGTTCACCTTTTGTTTATGGTTAGATAATTTTAATTAGTTGCCCAACTTTGTCCGTACCTTGGTTGGTTTATGATTTTACTTGACTTAAAATACTCATTCTTTGTGTATTAATTTTATTAGCAGTCATATACTAGATCTCTAAGCATAAATTACCATGCTCTAGCTTTCTTCCGGCATGTTGAGATTCATTACAAGATTCACGCCAGATCCAGCCTAGAGGCGATTAATTGCATAGGTTTGTTATATTATTTAAGTAATCCTTGTTCAGTTCCTTTATACTAAAGCTTTGGAGATCATGAAGTTAGGAACTTAATTTTTCAATATTGATGCCTCTGTTAGTTATTTAGCAAGATTCAAGTTGGTTAGATAAACTTTATCTAGTTTTTCTCATAGAGAGTATGACTAAATTAGTTAAGTGGTTTAAGTCATTTGTCTAAATTATTTTAGTGTAAAATTTAAAGTATCCTTAAGAATACATTATACGTATATGCATATAGCTGAATGATATGTTATGTGTGCATGTTATCTTAAGTTCAATTTCTCTTATCAAGATTTGAAAATTAGCAAATATGTTATATGTGCTCGTTAGCTACAGTTTAACGCTTTCATCTTCTTTTTACTTGTGAGCTTTATTTGTATCATCAAACATAAGATTGGCTACTAATCTTTATCTCCCTCGGTTTTCTCATTACATGTACACTTGGGAGCAAATGAAGTCTCAATTTGGGACTCTCGCAAAAATCAAGTCTATAAGACTCGATGCCACCATATCCATGCTTGAAGTCATCCTATATCATCTTCCTTAGAACGCACCGGATAGCAAGAAAAACAAGTGAAACGCTTGTGGCTCCTATTCCCCTTTATTGTCGTTATATTTGGTTTATGATTATTGACTTGTTTGCGTGTATGTTTTGGGGTTTAAGTGTTGGGATCAATGTTTCTTTTAATTGATTAATTACGTGAGATTTAATTCCTAGTTAATAATAGAGTAGTTGTCTTGTCTTGAATAATAAGGTTTTTATTAATTTGTGCCAAAGATAATCTTCTAAATTATGCCTTTGGAGGTCTATCGTCAAACCCAAGCCATATTTTACAAGCTCTTTTCTTTTTCTGAAGTTTTAAAACTGGTATAGTTCTTATTTTTGAAACCCAAACAAGTAATTTCTCTTTGGCAATTTTTTTAAAAACAAATTTGTTTTGTCAAGCATGGACCCATTTTTAACGAGGCATAATTTCTAAACCAATATTTGGTACTTAGCTGATTCATTACCAATCACTTAATGATTTTGTATAGTTAAAACCAGTTACATATTTTGTATTAGCTTAGAATTAAGCATCATATATCAGTTAACTAAGCAAAGCTTGCAAATTTCCCAAATTTTAATTCATTTTACTAAGAACGTGATTCTCTTTTTGATGATGAATTTTCTACTCTCTTACTGAAGGCACACTTTTGAAACCATTGGCCTCTCCTTGCTTTTAATTTATTTGCAAAACCTTTTGCTTTACTTGGTAATTAGCTCTTTTTCTTTTTCTTTTAAAATTTGATTTAAATATCTAATTTGTTTCCTTAAAGATTTTTGACCTAAGTTTGGCCGGTTAACCGTAATTTAACGGATCTTAAAGGGTGCTTAATACCTTCCCTTTAGATTAATTGAACCCTTACCTAGAATCTCATATTAGTAGACCTTAAAATGGAGTTAACATTAGACAATAACTTTAGTCACTTTAGGTGTCCTAATTCACCATATTAATTAGGTGGCGACTTCCTTAAGTTAGTTAATTATTTTAGGAATCACCAATATATTGTACACTATTTCGACCCGGTTAAAATGGGGTATGACAAGCGCTTCCTCTTTTAATGACCCTATGGGCGAGCTAGTTATTATCGTGACTTGTTCCTATATGCCAATTCTTACTATGATTGGAAAACGATAGAGAACATTCATGTCCAACGAAATTAATTCCTCTCATTTTCGTGTTTTAATTTGTACAATTCATTTCCTAATGAAGAAAGTAGCTACTTGCTTCGTGGACATTATAACAGAAAGAAAAAACAGAAAAGATCTTGTTTGGTATAATAAACCCAAACAGTGAATGATAAAAACAATAGGATTAAGCTAAGAGCCAAAAATCCTTGTGACGTTTAGTAGTAATGAGATATCCTCCATACTTCCTGTTCTTCTTTCTTACTGCAATTGTCAAGCACTTTGCATTCTGAATACAGTGTTCCACTACTCTGTTTTTCGATTTTTTACCTGACCATATCCTGCGTAGGCGCCACAGTATCGATCTTTTTCTTTGTCCCAATACCAGTAATGACACTTTTCTCTGCTTGGCTGCTTCTACAATTGCAGGGCCTTTTTCTTTCCCTTCTTGCACTGCTATCTCCACTTGTACCTGTTTACACACATATCATCACAATTAAAATACGAGGCAGATTTAGGATTGATTTTTGTGGGTTTAACTGAATTCATTGTTTCGACTCTGAATCAGGTATACATAAGACATATACAAGAAAACGAATTTAATATGTAAAACTATAGTCTATCTATAAAAGATCTGAGGATGCTAGTTAAGTTGGTAACATTGGTTCTCTCTTCCTACTCTCCTATCTCTCTCACACTGGTTGTGCTCTGGCTTAGTATGATTAAGATGGTTTGATTCGTTCTTTGACTGCTCTGCTCTGCTCCAACCACTCCCCCTCCCCCCCAATAAAAAAAAAAAGAGAGAACTTTAAACGTTTCTTAAAAATAAAAGACCGTATGATGATTTAACTTGCCTTGGTGCAGGAAATGGAATCAGAACAGGAAAGAAGCTAGGAGAGATCGCATACTTCCCTTTTTTAAGGATTTCTACCCGCGGATGATTGAACTGTCTTTCCTTATGGATATCAAATTTTGAATTCGCCTTTAATTAACATCCGGATTTAAATCAAATCATTTTGTTCATGACATTTCTCTCACACACACACAAAAAAAAATGATTTGAATAACTAAATAATGAGACAAATTGCTTAGCAGCAAGTAAACACATGCTAGCATGAAGCCAAAAAAGTAGGAGTTGTTACTTGTCATGTTGAAGTACTGCCTAGAGAAGAAGATTATTTTACCTACTAAGACTTGGCCAGTTGGCTCAATTAGGCCAACCAGAAATACTTGACAGCACTCATTTGTTAGGTCTGTTTGTAACTTTCCCATGTGATTTGGTACGGATAATATTTGGGCTGACACTACCCTCCATTCAATTATTTAACTTGGCCATTTGGACTTTCTACAGCATACTTAGGTGAAAACAATAGTTTTATAGTAGCTTCATTGACCAATCAATCAAATTCAAACGCAGAGCAATTTTCAGAACTTACCCCTGGTTTCTTTGTTTGGCACATATTTTTCATGGAGTAAAGAAGTTCATAGGCTCTCTGATTAATTTCACTATTCGCATTTTCACCTACACAAGTAAAAAAAAAAAAAAAAAGGACATTAGTAATGAAAGAAATATAGTGATTCTTGGGCAAAAGAAAGAGTACTACTCTCCCGGTTTCATTTCATGTGTCTTAATTTGATCAAACATGAGGTTTAAAAAAAAGTAAGAAAGATTTTTAACTGTCTTGATCTTAAAATGTCATGTGGGATGTTGAGTTAAAAAAGTTAGTATTAAATATAAAAGTGATATTCTTTTTGAAACAGACTAAAAAGGAAAGTAAGACGGAGGGAGTAAAAATTTTACCTTGTTGAGAGGTCTTGATAACAGAGAGAAGAATAATTGTGTCATGGCTTTGAACAGTATGTGTAAGTGCCCATTGCAGAGCACTTTTAGCTTCAAGAGTGGTATCAACGACAACCATGACTCTATTATTAATCCCATTTTCCGAATCGGTCTTAGATTCATCGGTGTTGTAGTTCATCTCAATGCTATTTTTGCTGGAAAATTCAGACCTGTTGTCATCGGATTTGATCAAATCAAGCGCCTTCTTGTACAGCTGAGAAGGCGAATTACGGGCTCGAACATGGACTACACTTCGATTCATACAGAATCCTGGTAATTTTACGCGGACACGCATCATGTTTGACACAAATTTGTTCAAAAAATGGCTTTGACGAGGGACCAAGAAATAGGGAAAATTGGTGGTGTTTGTGTAAGAGTACCAAGTACTTCTATGTGATGATTGGCAATATGTTGGAGAATGGTAGGGAGAGATAAAAGGTGTGAACTTATATATGTTGTGAAAAAGATAGTGGCTTAAAGGTCAATGCCAAATCATTTTCTTAAGTTTTGCTTTTATCTTGGATTTTCTAAAGTGGTGGATGTGGGGTTCTTGGACCTTTTGACGTGCTTAGCATGAAGTTTTAGTAGACCCATACTGACTAATTGTTGAATTAAATGTCAATGAGTATTGAGCATACTGTATGTTAACATTTTTGTTAGCCATTTATTCCAGAAGTATGAAAGTGATACCTAACATTTTTGTTAACACTTAGGGGTTTAAAAGTGAATTATTCATATATTAAAATAGGTATAATTAGTATCATGTTTGGTAGCATTTTAGTTGCTATGTATAATATTCAGTACATCAAATACAGATATGAAAGTTGAGTAGTAGTGCTAACATATTTGTTAGCCATTTATTCAAAAAATATGAAAGTTTAGACCTAACATTTTTTGTTAACTAATTCCAGAAATAGGGATCCATTCATAGGGTGGACTTAGTGTAATTTTGTTTGACAAAATGATCTTCCAAATGGGGGAAAATTAAATTCCTTTTAATGAAACATGGAGAAGGTTATACAGATCATATGACATATTATGCGTAGTGGGAATTATAACAAGAATTTCTGGAATAAAAATGTCACTATATTACAAAGCAAGATACTGTAATGTTTGTGTGACACAGTAAATAACTTATTAATATTAAATTAAAATGAAAACTTAATGGCTTTTTCAAATTATTGAATTTAATTGTGTTCGAATTTTTGACGAATCTTTTGTAACATTAGTTGTTGGAAGAAGATTCTAACGTGAGGGGCTGTTTGTACTTTGAAGCTTTAAGATCTAAACGTGAGCAAGATTTGTGGTTGGAATCACAAGATTACAATTCATTGTTTCTTCTCTTTTTTTTTTTATATTGGTACAAATCCGTGGATGCTGATTTACGAACATAATTAAATATTTTCTGTTCAATTTCCCTTCTTCCATAATTATAACAAACTATTTTAAGTTCAAATCTGATGCCACATACTCCTATGGAATTTGGTAGAGCCCCACGTATAAAGATAACTTAATCAATCTGATAAATTTATCACACACACACACAAAAAAAAATAAAAAAAATGGGGGGTTGCAAAAAAGGTCAACTTTATTTGCTAGCTGTAGTATTAAATAGTGTTCATTCTCTTTTTCCAAGAAATTGTAGTTTAGTTCTAACAATGTCAACTTTAACTCTTTCAGTCAGCCCGACCATATACGCCTAAATTGATTGTGTTTTTTGTTTGGATTAGGAAATTTGGTTCTTGCAGTTTGGCAAAATTCCATAATCTACTGTTTCAATCATGACTTGCATGCATTTCTCATTGTCTTGTTTATGTCCAATACCTAAATGCCCCAACCCCCACCCACCCATTTTTTTGAAAGAAAATTGTAAAATTAGATACATCTCCATTTGCCTAGTGGAATTAATGTTGTGATATTCAAAGTTGAAATACAATATAGGGAATGTTGTGATATTTTCAAGATTTTAGATCTCATTAAGGAGACTTACCGGTAAATATCCTTTGAATAATTGGTAGTATAAAAAATTATTTACATTGATAATATACAAAACTTAAACTAGCTCTATGCAATAATTAAGAATGTTTATGTCCCAGAGAAGATGTGATGATCAATTGTTGGTCACATAAATTTCATTTTCATGGGTAATCAACTTTTCTCCACTGCTGGAGTCAGTTTTTCATATGCGAATTAACAAAGGGGAGATCCAAGAAGTCTAAGTGGATTAATTAGGACTTAAGTAGACGTGACAAAATACTGTGTAGGAGTCAAATGTATTCATCATAATCCTTAATAGTCAATATTTCGAATAGGAAATATTCTGGAAGCATGAAAAATTTCTTGCGCCCTTCATGGCTAAAATGATTATTTCCCTCCTATCACTCAGCCTAGAAATCCAATATAACAAAAAAAACTAAAGCCTAATTGGAATACTAATTATGAAATTAGAAATTATTATATTCGTGATTCTTTACCTACCAATAGATTAAATGCTCTAGTTTTCTATTCTATCATTATAAAAGGACTATAACCCAAAATGTACTTTGTATATCTCTTTATATGAAGAAGTAAATATGTACGTGCCTTCCTCTTCTATAATACCCATTTTCCGGGAAGCAATTTTTAAACTCATGTTTCACCTAATAGAGTGCAAAAAAAGAAAGTTTTCTTGAATTAATTAAGGTCCACCTATCCAACATCTGTGGTCTTTTTGAGGGATTAATAAATGTATGCTAACTATCGACGTGCACGCACACATTATAGACATATTACATTAATATATGTGCTAAATTAGTATCTTTATTCAATTCGATGTTTGATGCAACGTAGCTTTGTCAATATATTGTTGTCCAAAATCTATTCCAATTATTGAGCAATTAATCTAAAAAGAAATGTACCTTTGATGAAGGCAAGGATGTATATACATTATAAGAATCTAATTGACATAGTACTACTTAGACTAAATAATGAAAGCTACATTCTCGTCACTGTAATGAAAGGAAGTAATAAAAAGGACAGTTCGGTGCATTAAGCTCGTGGGTTTTGGAGAAGGGACTGAACCAAGTGTTTATTGTATGTAGTGTTACCCTATATTTCTGCAACAGGTTGTTTCACAATCAAACATGTGATGTCCTGATCACATTACAACAATTTTACTAGCTACTAGTACGAAGTAAAACATTAAAGACTAAATATCCAAAGTGAGGATGATACAGTACTACATTATATTTGTTAACACTGACACAGCAGACATATATATATATACACAATTAATTAGATATGAAAGTTGTGTTTGTCTAATACGTAACAGATATGTACATATTCTATCTAATTAGTAGATAACAAAACATAGCATAATATTAATGTCCGCTTGCTTATATTTAATAAATTTTTAGCCGTTGAGATGGCGAAGCATCCATGGTGGCATCACAGAAGTGTTCTGCTGTTGCTGCCGCGATGAGCCTTCAACTTCTCCATTGTCTCCTGCAGTTGGGTATGCTTCCCTGCAATTTTTTTGCGTCACAATCAAATGCCTAGTGATGATCTCTCCATCAAAAGACTTTTGTCATACATGAATTATCTTAGTTCATGAATTAAAAACTAAATGTACTAGTTTTAGGATACATGTCTTGTTTTGTACATGGACTACGGAAAGGAAAAGTTACATATGCTAGATTAGGTACATTTAAAAAGGAGTCCTATAAGGTAACTATAACTGTTTCATGTAAGAAAAATTGAGTGAAGTAGAGAAGAATTAACTTTTTCAGTTGTCTTCAAAATGATGATACTCCTCTCCAAAATTTCCAACAAATCATGCATTCAAAAGTTTTTGATACTATAATAGTCGATATGTCTTAATCTTATCCTTTGTTATACGTTGGGATTAGTCATACTTTTATCATTAGCAAATTGTTCCGTGTTTACCCTTAATTTTAACAGAGCTTTAGCATGGATTGTGTGGATTTTACATGTCAAAATACTTTGGGAAAAATGTCCTCATCATGTACTAAAATTACCCACCATATACACTAGGTTGTTCTCGGTTAGGATCGAGAACACATACAAGAAAATTTGCTAATGATAAGAGTATGGATAACCAAAGGCTCACCCAGGATTTGAGAGTACTGGGAGCACTACTGGTATGTGGCTACAATAATGTGGGGAATTCTTTTTGGTGCAGGTACACTAAAGGATCATTTGTGCAGCATTGTTAGGACTTGTGAAGTTTTGATGATTGACACGAGGCCATGGAACAAGTATAGCAGGTTCATGAAAAACTGTTTCAAGAGAGTTTAGCATGCAATAGGACTTTTGGTGGATAAAGTCACATGTGCAAAAATAAAGGAACGGAAGTTTATTACTTCAGATAAACATAAGGAGATCACCATGTGCTGAATAGGAGAGTTAGTGTTTGAGTACAACACTCAAGAAAAGAGTCCAAGAAGCATGTGAATCCTTGTGGAGTTAAAAGTCTACTTGGTTGTGAAGATCAATCAGTTATAAATACTCAAGGACTTCCAAAACGAATCTTAAGCACTTATACTGAGAGAAAAAAGGTAGAACACGAGCAAATAAGCGAGAACAATATTTGAGAGAGTTCTGCCTAGGTATCCAAGTGCTGCCAGTACGAAGAACCAGATTGAAGAACTTGTGTTATAAACTGGTTTAGGAGTTTAGTCTTCAAGTATGGATAACCCGAAGACTTGGGAACACAAACCTTGGGAGGCTTGTGTGTTTTTAGGAATTAGAGTTAGTTCCTAGGGTTGCAAGGGGAACTTGAAGTGGATTCAATAGTATGGGGAGATTGTTGAATATTAGAAATTCGAGTTTATAATTTCTTAGGTTACAGAGTTTGTAATCTGTTGTTGAGAGGCTCATTGTGCTTAGTGAAGTTGGGGATAAATCCTGTAGAGGTATAGGTCGTGATTTTTTACACCTTTTGTGAGCTGGGTGTTTTCCACGTAAAACTATCATGTTCATTACTTATTGTCTTTACTGCTTCCGTTAGAACACGTTAGGCAACCCGTTTCACTCATAGGAAACTCGTAAGTTAAATTCACTAAAACTCCAGATCGTGTAGAATATCAAGCATGTATGAACCAATGCAACTACCAGACCTTTGGGAATGAAGATGCCAACCAAAAAATATATACCTCATATACACACACACATAAATATATATGAGATTATCGCGGGAAAGTGACCCCCCTACTCTAGGGGTAGGTCCGCCTCCGCGGATACCATGAAAGTCTAATGGAGAGTAATATAAAATATTAGAGGGACAAAGAAAATACCCAAGGTGAAGGTTGTTCAAGGGGTGTGGCAAAACGAATGAAGATGAGTTGAGATGATCATGGCTCTGTTGCTCCCATGGAGTCTGCTGGGCCAGCTCTTTCTCCTTTTCTTTCACCTGTTCAACCAATATCTCTAAATTTTTTAAGCAACAGGAAATTGTGGAGTGAGATATCTAAACATTTTACAGAAAATTAAATTGATTATTACCTGCTTTGAAAGATTGTTGTTTTGTTCTTGCAATGCCTTTTCCTGTGGCATGCAAAAAAAAAAAAAAAAAAATTACAGTTTGAAGCAACTTGATCCTATCATGCAACAAAATTTTCCCTGTTTTTACTAGCTTGATTTAAACTCATGAACCGGCTTCTGACACATGTACAAGCATGCCTTCATGGAACGGATAGGAAAAAGCTCTATACGATACACAGAGTTATTGGTGACACTTGCATTTTAAAGAAATTAAGAAAATGACTCTCTAAAAAGGATAAGCTTCATACATACCTTCTTTTGCAGCTCAGAAATGGATTCATGCATCAATTGGTTCTACAGGAAAAAGAGTCTTCAGTTCAAAATGTTTCTCAAACAAACTGCACATATATATATCATGTATAAAACTACATGATTCCTGTTATACCTTTCTTGATCGAATGTGCTTAAGAGCAGAATCGAGCTGATGCTCCAGATTCTGAAGCTCTTTCATACTTAATGAGTCCAAGTCTTCTCCCGCATAATGCCTGTAAATAATCATATATATATGTACGTCAGTTGGAAATATTAGATACATACTAGTTATACTTGAGCACCGTGGGAAAACGTATGTATACTTTTGGTTTCTTTGCAAAACCTCAAGTCTGGCCTTAAGCTTAGCATGTTCCAAAGTCCAGCTCCCCTGCAAAAAGTTAAAAAGGTTTTTTCAAAATTTGATAAACCAGGTCCTCTAGGAAGCAAACTATAATCAGATTTAAACAAAGACAATTTTACTTTGGCATACCGGGGTTTCGATATCAGTAGCATTAAGCTGCCTCTCAGCATATGAGTACCTTTCATACCTTTCAAGAATCCTTTCCATGCTGCCAAGAGAGGGCAAGTAATCAAAATAAGGCCTGTTGGGTTTTGTGTTCTTTAAAGAATGAGCTTTAAAGATAAAGTGTGAATTGAGAAATGTGGATGTAATGTGAACTGGGAAATATGGGGGAACCAAGTGAAGGAAAAATGAAATGAAAAGTCATTTCTCCCTCATTGGTAGAATAGAGGAAAAGTTTTGTCCTTGTATTAAGAAACACTCCCTTTAGCTCTTAAAGGGTTAAGAAGAGAGTGCCCCTCGCGCCGTCATCGCTTGCTTTGGCTTTGGCAAAATGATGTGATTGATAGTTCACAAATAATTTTCCTATTCTTAAACGTTAATTTAATTCGCGAAATAATTTTCCAACAGAAATTCGGGAAGGAGTTGTTCCTTCCGAACAGACACCAAACCTGTTCCGAACAGGCACCTTACCTGTTCAGAAAAGGTGTTTTTCGCACCATTTCAACCCAGATCCTCTATATTTTCCAAAAAAACGAAAATCTGCATTCTACATATATTTTCTTACAAAAGTAAATCGAGTCTAAGTGTGATAGAAGATTGACTCTTTGAGTTCGCTGAAGGTATTGAGGTTTGAGGTACCGCTACGTCAATACCAGGTATATCCGTTTTATCCTGGGAGGAAATAATTCACAAACTCGGGTACAGTGAGGGGATTAAATTCCTTAAGGACACACAGTGAATTCTGTGGTCTCGGATATTTTTCTAATTACTGTTTTTTCAGTTTTAATAATTGTTATTATTCTAGCATACTTGTTGAACACAGATACCAACAAGCTTAAGGAATTTATATATTTTTTTTCTGTGTTCATCTATTTTCTGGATTTGGAGACTAAAAACCGTTCTGTTTTTTTTACTCCGTTTTAATATTCGATTCGAAGAATATAAAAACTTCATCGAATATTAAATCTGTTTCTGGAAAAAATTTATTTGGTTCGAAGAAATAAAATCTTCTCCAACTAATATTTTTGTTTGTGTTGTTACCAGTAACAAATATGACAGGAACAGAAAGTACCCCAATTGTTGGCACTGCTAGTAACGCAGCCTCCTCCAGTCGTTCTGCACCAGCACCGGCTCCGGCAGAAAATCCCGGAAAGTTCTCTGGAAATTGACTTTAAGCGCTGGCAACAGAAAATGTTCTTTTACTTGACTACTTTGAGTCTGCAAAGGTTCATTAAGGAAGATGTTCCAGTTATGTCGAAATAAACCCCGGATAATGAACGCTTCTTAGTGACTGAGGCTTGGATGCACTCAGATTTTCTGTGCAAAAACTATATACTAAGCGGGCTGGAGGATGATCTGTACAGTGTGTACAGCAACATGAAGACTTCAAGAGAACTATGGGATGCTTTAGAGAAAAAGTACAAAACAAAAGATGCTGGGTTGAAGAAGTTTATAGTTGCTAAGTTTCTGGACTTCAAGATGGTGGATAGCAAATCTGTTATTACCCAAGTTCAGGAATTGCAAGTGATTATTCACGATCTCCTTGCTAAAGGTATAAACTTCATTAATACTTCTGTCATAAGTATTAAGTATATTATGAATACTTACATAACCTTTTATGTAGGTTTGGTTGTAAATGATGCGTTTCAATGATTGAGAAGTTGCCTCCCTTATGGAAGGACTTCAAAAATTATTTGAAACACAAACGCAAGGAGATGACACTCGAAGATCTCATTGTTGGATTGAGGATCGAGGAAGATAACAAGACTGCCGAAAAGAAGGTTAGAGGAAACTCATCAATTATGGGAGCAAATATTGTTGAGACTGGTCCAACTAATTCGAAAAAGAGAAAAAAGCCATCTGGACCGAAAAACTATCCTAGCAAGAAAAAGTTCAAGGGAGGTTGCCACAACTGTGGAAAAGCTGGACACAAGGCTGTGGAATGTCGTGCTCCAAAGAAAGACAAGAAGAAGAGTCAAGCCAATATGGTTGAAACAAATGTAGACATTGATGACTTATGTGCTATATTGTCTGAATGCAACTTAGTTGGAAGTCCCAAGGAGTGGTGGATTGATTCTAGAGCCACTCGATATGTCTGTGCTGTTAGAGAAGCATTTGCAACATATGCTCCTGCTGGACCAGATGAGACCATTTTCATGGGAAATTCTGCAACATGCAAGATTGAAGGTTATGGAAAAGTATTTCTGAAGATGAACTCTGGCAAAGTGGTGACTCTGAACCACGTTTGTCATGTTCCTGAAATTAGGAAGAACTTAGTTTCTATTAGTCTTCTAGTCAAAAATAGATCCAAGTACGTTTTTATTTCTGACAAAGTTGTAATAAGTAAGAACGAGATGTATGTAGGAAAATGTTACCTTACTGAGGGCCTTTTCAAACTGAATATAATGGTTGTTGATAATAATAAAGTTTTAGCTTCTTCTTACTTGCTTGAGTCAAATGATTTATGGCATTCACGTTTATGACATGTCAATTATAAAACCTTGCGCAAAATGATCAACTTGAATATATTGCCTAAGTTTGAATGTAATCAATCCAAATGTCAAATATGTTTTGAATCTAAGTATGTTAAGCATCCTTATAAGTCTGTTGAAAGGAATTCAAATCCCTTAGACTTAATTCACACAGATATTTGTGACATGAAGTCAATACCATCTCGCGGTGGAAAAAGGTATTTCATAACCTTCATTGACGATAGTACGCGATATTGTTATGTCTATTTACTTAATAGTAAAGATAGGCAATTGAAGCATTCAAACAATACAAAAGTGAAGTTGAAACACAACTTAACAAAAGATCAAAATGATAAGGAGTGATAGAGGCTGCGAATATGAATCTTCTTTTGAAGAAATATGTTTGGAATATGGCATTATTCATCAAACAACTGCTCCTTACTGGCCACAATCAAATGGAATTGCGGAAAGGAAAAACAGAACACTTAAGGAGATGATGAATGCCTTGTTAATAAGTTCTGGTTTACCCCAGAACTTGTGGGGGGAAGCTATCCTTACGGCTAGCAGAATACTTAATAGAGTTCTCCATAGTAAAACACAATCTATTCCATATGAAAAATGGAAAGGAAGAAAGCCTAACCTTGAATACTTGAAAGTGTGGGGGTGTTTGGCTAAGGTGCAAGTTCCTAAACCTAAAAGGGTAAAAATAGGACCAAAAATAATTGATTGTGTTTTCATAGGATATGCTACAAAAAGTAAAGCATATCGATTTCTGGTTCATAAATCAAAAAATCCCGACATTCATGTGAATACGGTAATTGAATCAGATAATGCTGAATTTTTTGAAATCATATATCCGTATAAAAGGGAATGTGAGTCGTCTAACGAAGGATATAAACGACCTCGGGAAGAAACAACAAAAAATGATCTTGATGAGAAAAATCCAAGACGTAGCAAACATCAAAGGACTTCTACTTCCTTTGGACCAGAAATTTTGACATTCTTGTTAGAAAATGAGCCTCAAACTTTTAAAGAAGCAATGACTTCTTGGAAGCTCAATATTGGAAAGAGGCAGTCAATAGTGAGAATGAATCCATAATGAATAATCATACGTGGGAATTGGTTGATCTTCCTCCAGGAAATAAACCTTTAGGTTCTAAATGGATTTTCAAAAGAAAAATAAAAGATGATGGCACTATTGACAAATATAAAGCAAGACTTGTAGTCGAAGGATTTAGTCAATGTGAGGGTCTCAATTACTTTGATACGTACTCACCGGTAACAAGAATTACATCAATTCGAGTGTTAATAGCTTTAGCCGCTGTGTACGGTCTTCAAATTCATCAAATGGATGTAAAAACAGCCTTCTTAAATAGAGATTTAGAGAAAGAAATCTACATGGAATAACCCGAAGGATTCGTGGTTCCTGAAAATGAAAAGAAGGTATGTCGGCTTGTTAAATCCTTGTATGGACTAAAACAAGCACCCAAACAATGGCATGCGAAATTTGACCATACAATGTTGTCAAATGGCTTCAAAATTAACGAGTGTGACAAATGCATTTATATTAAGAGCACTCCGAATCAAGTAGTCATTGTTTGTCTGTACGTGGATGATATGTTGATAATGAGTAACGACATTGCTAACATAAATGCTACGAAACATATGCTTGCTAGTAAATTTGATATGAAAGACTTAGGAGTTGTCGATTTGATATTGAGAATTAAGATTCATAAAACTCCTCAAGGTCTAGCATTGTCTCAATCTCATTATATCCAAATGGTACTTGAAAAATTCAAGTATTTGGACTTCAAAGTTGCAAAAACACCAATTAATGTGAACCTTGCTCTTGCTAAGAATAAAGGTGAAAGTCATTCTCAATTGGACTATGCTAGAGTGTTGGGAAGTTTGATGTACATCATGAATTGTACACGACCAGATATAGCCTGTGCTATAAGTAAATTGAGTCGATACACAAGTAATCCCAATCAGACTCATTAGATGGCTATGAAATGAGTTTTGGGGTATTTGGAACATACTCAAAACTTTGCCTTGCATTACAACAAATATCCAGCGGTTATTCAAGGATATAGTGATGCAAATTGGATCACCGGGTCAACTGAAATTAAGTCCATAAGTGGATATATTTTTACCATTGGTGGATGAGAAGTATCTTGAAAATCATCCAAACAAACAAGTATCGCTCGTACTACAATGGAGTCTGAGTTCATAGCTTTTGACAAGGCCGGTGAAGAAGCTGAATGGCTCCGGAATTTCCTAGAAGACATTCCATTTTGGCCTAAGCCATTGGCTCCTATATGCATACATTGCGATAGCCAAGTGGCAATAGAAAGGGCTGGGAGCGTTATGTATAACGGAAAGTCTCGTCACATACGATGAAGACATAACACTGTTAGACAACTACTCTCTAGTAGAATTATCACAATCGACTATGTAAAGTTAAGAGATAATGTGTCGGATCCACTTACAAAAGGCCTAACTAGAGAGGTAGTTGAAAGATCATCAAAGGGAATGGGCCTATGGCCGAGGACAAATCATCGTGGCAGTAAATCTACTTAGAAGACTGGAGATTCCAAGATCTAGGTTCAAGGAGATCAAACAAAGTCATTGATGACGGTTCAACATTGTCAAAATAACCTTTAAGGTCCATTCTCGTGATGAGACAATGTTCAATAACAAGGATAAAGCATTAAGGCTTTTTAATGATTTTTAAGTTTGATTCAGGGTATATCAAATGGTGTATCTACGGGATAACACATTTAGGAATCACCTATGTAAGTGTGAAGTGGAAGCCGCTTCAAGGAGAATCCGGTAAGGCCAGTTCTCTACGCACTTATGAACCAGGCAGTGTTCATGGTTGAAACGAACAAAACAATGAGAACCAAAGACAGTTAAAGGGTTGATTGTGTGACTTATGTTGTCTAGGTATACACCAAAGCTCGACGATTCAAAGACATCAAGTCTACCGATTGACCGAGTATATCCGATATATGTTCACTACGAAAAGTTCAAAGGGAAACCTACTTATCCAGATGCAATTAATCCTTGCTTTCGAATCACACGGTTTTTCATGCATATGTTTTCATGATATAGCCATTCCCCATTCATGTGGGGGATTGTTGGGTTTTGTGTTTTTAAAAAAATGAGCTTTAAAGATAAGGTGTAAATTGCGAAATGTGGGTGTAATGTGAATTGGGAAATATGGGGGAACCAAGTGAAGGGAAAATGAAATGAAAAGTCATTTCTCCCTCATTGGTAGAATAGAGGAAAAGTTTTGTCCTTATATTAAGAAACACTCCCTTTAGCTCTTAAAGGGCTAAGAAGAGAGTGCCCCCTCGCGCCGTCGCAAATGCAAATGCAAATGGAAATGATGTGATTGATTGATAAATTTATTTTAGTTCACAAATAATTTCCCTTTTCTTAAACGTTAATTTAATTCGCGAAATATTATTAAATTCGCGAAATAATTTTCCAACAGAAACTCGGAAAGGAGTTGTTCCTTCCGAACAGACACCAAACCTGTTCCGAACAGGTGTCTCTTCAGAACATGCACCATACCTGTTCAGAAAAGGTATTTTTCGCACCATTTCAACCCAGATTTTTGGCTATAAATATAGAGGATTACCTCATTTTCCAAAAAAAATAAAAAATTTGTATCCTACATAGATTTTCTTACAAAAGTAAATCGAGTCTAAGTGTGATAGAAGACTGACTCTTTGAGTTCGCTGAAGGTATTGAGGTTTGAGGTACCGCTACGTCAATACCAGGTATATCCGTTTTATCCTGGGAGGAAATAATCCACAACCTCGGATACAGTGAGGGGATTAAATTCTTTTAGGACACACAGTGAATTCTGTGGTCTCGGATATTTTCTACTTACTGTTTTTCCAGTTTTAATTATTGTTATTATTCTGGCATACTTGTTGAACACAGATATAAACAAGGCCATCCAATTTGATATATATTTTTTGATCAGTAATCAAAGATTTTATAAATATTTGCACTAAGCCAGTGCGAGAAAACATAACTACAAATTATGCAAATTCCCTATCATAACTAAAATTGCATCAACATCGTGTACAATAACCAGGTTGCACCAAAAAGCTAGCACATATCAAAGCGTAACGGAGAGTAATCTACCAGTCTAGTTTTAACAATAGGATGATATTTTATATGTTTAGCTATGTGAGTTTTGAGTTCTAATGATTAACAAACACATGTACCTGTGAGATAATGAGTGGAGCAAGTGAAGAAGTAAGTGTACTATATGTGTTCCAATTGTCATGGGAAATCTAATGGTTCAGTATGGACTCCTAATCAGTTTGGACTTTGTGCTTACACATTTTAATTTGGCCTTATCATATAAGAACTATTGATTTAGTTTTCATCTTGGAAAAGAGGTTGACTTCTACAAAGATTAAAGGAGGAAAATCCACATAGTATATTTTGGCAAGTGTAAAGGCGTAGTTTATCTATGAGATGGAAGATCTTTAATGTCAACTTTTTCTTTGTGTGGTTCGGACTGCTTATGCTATTAATGTGACATGCCTATAGACAGAGACGGAGCTAGATAGGGCATAGGGGTTCAACGGAAAGAAAATGACATTGTTTTTATATGGTTAAAATTTTATTTTTTATGTATATATAATAGATATTGAATCCCCTTTTGACTTTTTCGTGTGTTTACTTCATATTTTAAACTCCTTGAAAATCTTGGCTCCACCATTGTTTATAAATACTTGACGTTTATCTTTGAGGTAGAGAATGCACTCCTAAAGATTGTTCAAAGCATATTGAGAGCAATTGTGAGTAATCATCATTCATGAGAGTTTGAGGAAGGAACGTGAAAAGAAACAAGTTGTGTGTTCTTTACTCTATTCCACATTGTTTTACTTACAACAACTAGTTAGAAATGTAACAAAAAGGCCCTAGGAGTTGGTTAAATTTGCAAAGGTCGAGGGACTTGTGTCTTATAAGGTCAAAAGTTTGAGCTTTGTGCCAAGCGAACTAAGTCCGATATTTAAGAAAAGAAGGATAGAGAGGTTGGGTGATCATCTTCGAGTTTCGAAGGTTGCGGTTGATTCCTGACGGATTTCTCAGTCATAAAAAAGAAATATCAGTTCCATCAACTAGTTTCTAAAGGTTAAGCAAAAGTTTATACAAACTTTAAAAGTGCACGAAAATTAGGTACGACCCAATTTACTCCAGACACGTATAAGAACATCATCACCGAGCACAACATAAGATAGAAAAGTCTCTCCGGTGTATATCTTCTCTGCTGCAAGCCACACCATAAAGCGCATAAAACAACAAGTAGGAATTGTTAGAGAGACTGATGCATGCCTATTCTTTATTACAACAATTGCAACGTCCAGTTCTCCAGCAATGTAATGTCATTATTCACATATAGCCACAACTATACTATATATCATCCATTCAGACACGATTCACCACAATTCTAGTGTTCCCTTATGAACTTAATTATCCATATATATGTATTTCCTACAGAAACAGTATGTTCCCTAAGGAAAATAAAATCCCCAAGCTTATTTAAGTTAGCTGTAAATCAATGATAATGGTGAATTGACCATGGAAGTTCATGACGGCAAATTAGTTTTGGGCCACAAAATGGCCACTAGAGGCCCATTTGGATCGACAAGGTTTGAGGAAATATACCGAATGAAGGTCTAGGAAAATATGAAAATCAAGCATAAAAATAAAGTAATTCCTCCGTCCCCATTTATGTGATGATGTTTGACTTGTCACGTCTTTTAAAAAAACAAAAGGATCAAAAATACTCATCTGCTTTCATTTTTTGGTTAACTATGTCCATAGTTATATTATAGGGCTAAATACACCCCACCATTAGCAAACTTCACATGTATGCCCCTCAATATATCAAATTTCCCAATAAAATAACAATCGCCTATTTTCAATTAAAATTACTCAATTCCCTCTTTTAATCCGAACCCGACCTACTAAATTAAATAAACTCATATCAAATTAAATCCCAAAACTCATCTCTCCAATGTTCTTCATCTCCTTTCTCCATTGAAACACCATGAAATTTCACTAAATATGTTATTGTTGTCATCCGTGTTTTAGTCTTCATAATTAGATCAAATAAACTACACGAGGATTAAGTATAAGAAGAAATCAGTAGATTGCCAGGTGCTAAGCACTGTTAAACAACCACGAAAAAATGTTTATCCTCTAAGGAATAAGATTAAACTAACAATCCATTTGCATTTATCATTAATTGGACCTTTGTTAGTTATAGCAACAAATTATGCTCGTTATCTAAAGTTAATTGCAGAATACAAACTATGACAACCTTAATACCTGAATCTTTATCATTGCAATCATGGCACATAAGTAAAAGTCTAATGCTATGTAGGAGCTTATGCAAAGTTGTAAATTCGATAAAAATATCGAATAAGGTAGACATTCATTTGTTCATAAAAGTAGTTTGAGTTGTATATACATGTGTTTCAATGGAAGAAGGAGATGATCAGGAAGATTAGAGAGATGAGTTTCGAGATTTAATTTGGTATGACTTATTTAATTTAGTGGGTCGTGTTCGGGTTAAAAAAGGAAATTGGGTAAAGAAATTAGGTAATTTTTATTGATTTGGAGGAATCCATTAAATTGAGGGGTATACATGTGAAGTTTGCTAATAACGAGAGTATATTTAGCCTTATAGTATAACTAAGGGCAACGTTCACCAATAAATGAAAGTAGAGGGATATTTTTGACCATTTTCCCTTTAAAAAATAAATAGAGACTTTTGAAAAAACTTATGGTACACAATAGGTATATTTGTATGATTATAAAATATCGCATAGGTATATGGGTGTTTGCCCTGATTTTCTTATCATAACTGAGTTTTTCTTTTCCTAAAACGAAAACACAAATTTTCCATATTTGGCTATGTTGGGTGCTAGCCCTAATTTTCTTGCCATGATTGAGTTTTCCTTTTTCTTAAAGGAAAATACAAAATTTTCATATTTGGATAATCCGTTCGCTCTCTTCTAAGAAAATGTTTTGGACTCTATACATTGAGATTCATTCTTTCTCATTTGGTAGCATGTACAATGTAGTCCTAAGGACTTTGAAAGTCTTGTTTAGGAGGAGAATTTGTGAAACACGAGTGTTACGTTGACACTTGCGTGAACCTTTTTATATTTTCTGGGTGAATTTTGTGAGGTTATTTCTCTTAATATTCTGTACTCTCTTATATATGGTTGATTGTTCATCTCCTTTTGTGGATGTAGAAAGCTGACCGAACCACATTAAATTATTGTGTCTCTTTTGAAATATTTTTCGTTTGTCTTCTTACTTAACCCTCTTCGAGGTTTGCTCTGTTAGCTTTCGCATGACACCTAATTATTTCAGTCCTTACATGCTAATCCTCTCTTGTAGGAACATGTTTATGACTCTATAAATAGAAGATCATTTATTCTAACTTGGTAGCATCCACAATGTGGTGCTAAGGGCTTTGAGAATTTAGTTTAGAGGGAGAATTCGTGAAATACAAGTGTTACATATATTGCCACTTGTGTGAACCTCATTTTATTCTGGGTGAATTTTGAAAGGTTATTTCACTTGATATTTTTTACTCTCATTTATATTGTAGATTGTTTCTCTTTTTGTTGATGTACGTCGATTGATCAAATCACGTTAAATTATTGAGTCTCTTTTAATATATTTCTCATTTATCTTCTTATTTGTTGTCTTTTGAAATTTGCTTTGTTAGCTTACTCATGACACCTAATTATTTCGATCATAACAATCCACGTATAGCTAACTATATTGATCATCATCATAATTATAAAGGGATGCTCATCACCATCTAATTCACGAGAGATTAATTAGGTTTATGTCCCTCTCTCTTATGTACTATTTTGTTGGTGATAAATAAACAGGTAGGGATCCTTACCTAAAAAAAAAAAAAAAAGGAAAAGAGAGACCCGGCTTAATCGTTTAAAAGACCAAAAGGAAAAAAAAAGTATGAGAAGTGTGGGAAAGTATTGTATTGTCGTTAAAAAGTAAGATTGGTGTAGTAAAAGAAAAGGTTGTAAAAAGAAAAAAAAATTAAGTCTCCAACTTATTTGGGGTAAAGGAGTATTATTTTGTCGAAGGAAGGTGTTTTTTGGTGAAGCTTCGAACTCAATAACTTGTTCAGAGTTTGTTCGAGTCATACGACGTTGTTGAACTGTTGTATTCCGGAGTAGACAAGTCAAGAGTATTACTCCTAAACCGGTAAAGATTCTACAACATTAAACTTGAATCTCCCTAAAAAAAGTGAAATATTTGCACCTCAACCTGAAATATATTTATTCACAAAAGCTGAATGTTTCATAATTCTAGACTTATATGTTATGGTTCTTTTTTTTTTGATGAAGTAATATGTTATGTTTCATTTCTCTTCTTGTCCTCTAGAACTAAAAACTTTTACTTACCACTAGTACTATATAAATACTGATCTCCACTCTCCAGTACGAAATTAACTTGTTAAAGTACACATGCCCTATTTGGGGAAGTACATTCACCCTTGTACCCAGTAAATACAATAAACATTAACCATTGTGTATAACAGTGAAAGGCTGAAACCCATTAAGGTGGACCATGAGTCTGCTAAAGTTTAGAAAGACTTTAGTGGTCAGTATTACAGACTTTAGTTTATAAGAAAGTTTTTTGGGGGGAAATCGGCCACGAAAATAGTGGTCGACACGATAGTAGTACTAGGTTTTGGACGAGAGGATTGTTCAAGTTGTAAACACCTTCTATGTCCAACTCTAAGATTATGAATTCGAGTCAACAAGGAAATAAAAAGTGGAAAAGGTTCACTGAGTGAAAAACCAAATACTGAGTTTCGAATTTATATTTAAAAGAGAAAGAAAAGAGAGATTATTATTAGTGTCCCATTATAACCATAGCTGCTTTATGTAACTGAACTGACCTTTTTCCAGTTCTACGTACCCTCCATTTTCATTCTACTCTTTCATATTCCAGTTGGATAATTAAAGTGCGCATGGAACTAATTAGCTCTTACTGTTTAAGAATTTTCTAAATACTAGTTTATTTGCTGCTGGTGCAAGTGTAAATGCTCATTGAATAAAAGCAAGTTAATTTCAGATCGTCCTACAAAAATTCGCAAAGAAAGTGTTGAAAAACACAAGAAAGTATCGAGGGGTTGATTTCTCATAAGGTCACTCAGCTAATAGTTATTATCTTGTATTCGAATAGATCTGTTTGGATTTTATGGTGAGAAATAGTACTACTTTCAGAAAAAACAAAATGAGGTAGAAGGAGTCACGTCGTTCTATCAAAATTGAACCCTTCAAAATTAAAAGGCTTTGCATGCAATGAGGATATTTTAATGAACTTTCATAACAAAAACGAGAAAACAATTTGGAAAAAAAAAAGGAGAGTAGAAATTAAGAAAGATTTTAAGAGGAAACAAACAAATAAAAACAAGATCAGGATAAAATTATGATATTTTTTTTGGTTAGAATAAAATTATGATTATAAAACATTAATTAACAAAAGAAATTTTGTGAAGGAAACGTAAAGATCTGAAAAGTCAAAATAAAGTGGTGCATAACTATTCCAATATCAACAGAAGGGAATTGAAAAGAAAGTAAGAATCCAGAATAGAGAAAAGTGAGTATATATTACTATATGATATTAATTGCAACCTAAAAAAAAATAAAAAATTTGAAGATGGTGCGACTTACCAAGAATCAGTAGAATACTCAAATAGTTTTCCTTTAGTTGAAAAAACAATCAAACCAACTTCAGCATCACAAAGCACAGAGATCTCATGAGCTTTCTTCAACAAACCAGATCGCCTTTTCGAAAAAGTGACTTGCCTATTGATTTTGTTCTCAATTCTCTTCAGCTGAACTCTTCCTCTACCCATTTCTTCTTCTTAATTATTTCTCTGTTTGGTAATGAAATATAAATGGAGGGTGTTTATGTTTTAGTATTTCTCTGTTTGGTATATGAATGAATAAATAAAAAAATTTATCGTTATTGGAAAGTGGAAGGATCTCCCCAGATAGAAGGAGAGGTTTTGGAGAAATACCAGAGTGGTTTCAGCTAAAGTGTTGTCGATTTTTCATTGGTTGAGTCGTTAGTGTGTATGAGTAGAGACCACAAGTTAATACATCCGTCTTATATTACTCGTCTACATTACTAAAAATATTTGTCCCAAAATACATCTTTCGCCCATAGTTTTTCTTTTCAAATACTCTCTCCGTCCATCTTTACTTGACTACGTCTTTCGCCCATAGTTTTTTTTTCAAATACTCCCTCCGTCCATCTTTACTTGTCCACTATTGACTTTACACACTTCTTAAGAAATAATAAATAGAAGGGTAATTTTACTATATCACCCTTTGAATATAATAAATACAATATCTTAAAAAATATAATAGGGAAATGACTATAATTAATGATAAGGGTAAATTAGAAACTAAGTGTAAGATTATCTCTTGATTTCATAAACAAGACAAGTTTTGTTGGACATCTATTTTTAGTATAGTGGACAAGTAAAGATGGATGGAGGGAGTAGTGTATATTTGTCTAAAAATAGTGTCCAACTTTACTTCTCCCATTTGAAAAATAAAAAAATAATTTACTATTTTGTGTCTTATATTATTTGTTTTAAACATTTAAATGATTTATAATTAATAGAGTAATATAATAAAATTACTCTTCTTAAAAAGTGTATTAAATAAGATATAAACAAGTAAAAAAGGATGGAGAGAGTATTTATCAGTTCACAAAATCAAGATACAATTAATTAAATTTTTCACATTTTATAAAGTTTTAAATAAATTACTCTGTTATTATTTTCTTTGTGATATACACATTTTGTCAAAAGAGTGTATGAGTTGCCTGCATAAGGCAGGTAAATAAAGTATATTACAAAAAGTTAAAGGCTTGATTAATAAAAATATTCTCTTATTTTTAAAAAAATAAATAACTAATATAAGACGAAAGAAATACTCAATACAAATGCCGTGCGTGTGTGAGGAGTGTGTGGTTTGTACGGACCTATTAAAGGGGATCTATTTTTCAGATTATATTCCATGATGCTGACAGCAGTTTATATTACTATAAAATGGGTTTGTGCAATAAGTCTGAATTATAAAATGGTAAAATAATCTAGGAAATCTTTATAATTGTTTCGAATTGTTATTTGGTTGTTTATATTCTATGGTGTTTCAAAGAAATATTTGAACTCGATCAAAATGAGTCCCTTAAATGTTTTTGATCGTTGATCAAGCATATATGGAGATGTTGTTTGTTTTAATATTTTAATAATACAATCAGATCTCTTTATAACGGTGTTGTTTGTTAATGTAAGTTGATTATAGAAAATATGTTTAACACAAAATATGATTTTAATATAATAAAATATTGTTATAGAAAGAATCGACTATGTATATATATATACCATGCTTATTTATTTAGCTAGAACGTTTACTTTTTATTTAAGTAAAATCAAGTTATTTACTAGATAATTCGGATAATTATTTTCTTGGTAAATATTAATAGATATATTGGTAAATATGTAGTAATTGATATGCTAGCCCATGTTAAAATCCAATGATCATGTAACTTATTTTAAGACTTTTTATTACATTATATACATCACTTTTTTAAAAATTATTAAAATATCAATTTAATTACAAATCAAATCAAAATCTGAAAATTAGTTATTATTTTTTATTATATTTAATTATGACTTTTTTAATGCTACTTAATTAAGGAACAAATCAAAATGAGACCCACTAGATAACTCATTGTAATTAAAGAAGATAATTACAAAATAAAATCTTTCTTCTCTCTCTTAGTCTTATTTCTATATTTATCCAAATTTTATTTTCTAATTGATTTTAGTAGGCTTAATTTTAGGGATATACAATTATCATTATTCAACTAAATTAATCTTTTTTCTCTGCAATTCATAAATATTTTTTTTCTTTCTTCTAAATTCATTATAGATTATAATAAATTACATCAAAATGAATAATTTCAAGTATATAATGTGATTTTTGTGTGGTATTATATGATAATATCCATTGATTAATTTAATGACTATAATATACATACATTGAAAATAGTTTGTATACCAATTACATATATAAAAAGTAATTCATTTTCATAATGTCTCGATATATATATTTTGGTATAAAACTGATATGTACATGAAGCATTATACCACCAGATTGTATATTTATTGCATACACAAAATGATTTTTCATATTCTCAACTTTCAATATATGAAATCGATATACAATTTGATATCTATGGCGTGATAATTTGATAATTTTCAAATCTAATTAAGTATAAAAGTTGTATCAACTAAAGTGATAATAGAAAGGAGTAAAATAAGGAAATTAAGATATATGAGATATAGAAGAGAGAAGATATGTCTGATTTTAAGATATAGGAGATATTTTTTGATTGTTTGATATCCCTCAATCATTTTTTTAGAGATTTTGTTGCACTTGATTATGTTTTTTTTCTAATTTTTTTTTTGGATCTTATAAGTTGATAGGTTTTGTTAGAAAATTTATGTTAAATATTGAAAACTAGAATCTATTGATATAATTTATAATATTATATCTAATATAATATATATGAGTTTTTTTCGCTTATGTAAATGAATTTCAAATTCACCTCAGCGCAATGATGACATCTTTTAGTTTGTTTTTAGTTAAAACTCAAATACGACAGCTTTTCTTGAGAGAGAATATTTGTACTCATTCCATCTCTATTCTCATGGCACTAGTTCACAACTTTCACCCAATCTAATCGATCACACTATTCAAAAGTTTGTTTCTCAAAAAATAAATTCACTCAGGTATTTTGGGTTAATTTTTTATGGTTAAACTATCTAAAGAGATATACATTTTTATTATATTTATTAACTCTTTTATTACTTTATTTTAATTACTTAATATACTTCATATTAATAAAAAAATCACCCGGATACATTGTCTCACCTCGTGGATACATCGCCTCACCTCGGATACATCCCACCCGATGTATCAAGGTAAAATCAAAGAATGCCGATGTATCCGAGTGGTTTTGGGATGTATCAAATGAAATTCTGATGTATCTGAGTAGTTTGGGGATGTATCCCGAGATGAGACGATGTATCCCGAGAGGACAGATGGATCCGAGTGGAATTGAAGTGTGAAAAAGAGTAATTAGCTTTCAAAGATGTGTGTTTTATGTAAATTACCTATTTTTTATTTATATAATAAAAGCAAAATTTAAATAACGGTGATTATGTTTTACCTTACTAATTTTCAATCATAATTTTCTCTCTTCTAACACTAATTACGATATTACTTTGTCTTTAATATATATTTGTACGTATAACTTAACTGGACCATAAAAGTGAATAGGAAAAGTGATGAACCAGAAATAATAAGAAGCTGAATTTGGAATTGGGGTGAAATTAATGTTTGAAGTATTATAGTCATCAAAAAGTCAAAACAAGAAATTATTTTATAATATTTGTCTTTTTCTCAGATAGTTTTCCACGACAAGATGGGCAGCTTGTATTGCAATAATTCACGTCTGTTATTTCACCAAAATAGACTCCAAACATACCATATAGTACTCAATACTAAACGCCAACATTTTTTTTCTTTTTTCAAGGAATTATATTAGTATTATTTAAGTTGTCTCGTAATAGAAAGATATTAACCAGTAGGTGCTCATATAGTTTATATTAGTAACTTAATAATCTCTCATAACTAAATTGAATATTATGGGGTTGTTGGTACTAAATTTATAACGGATGGTGTAAACTAATACCAAAACCTAATTTTGGATATCTCATCAAACATTGAATTATTTTATTCCTCCTCCCTGTTGGAAATAAATCAAGACTTTAATCCTAAATAATCTAGAATTTACTTTTTTGGTATTTATTTAATTCATGTCTAGTTAGAATTTATTTGTCCTAGTTCTTATTGTAATAGGCTTCCTAGTCTTAGTTTAATTTGGTTGTCTAGTATTATAAATAGGGTTGTCTGCTACCTATTTTCTAAGATTGTGAGAAGCCCTCAGGTTGTGAGGAAGCCCTCAGGTTGGTAGGAGACTTTATTTAATAACTCAAAAGCCCTTGAGAGCTTCCTCACAACCTTAGAAAATATGTAGCAGGCCAGGCACCCCTATTTATAATAGTACTAGACAACCAAATTAAACTAGGACTACAAAACCTATTCCAATAAGAACTAGGACAAATAAATCTTAACTAGATATGAATTAAATAAATATCAAAAAAGTGAATCCTAGACTAATTAGGATTAAAGTCTTGATTTATTTTCCAACAGCCTCCCTTAAACCAAGATCTTCAAACATGAGCATGTCATGTCTTGTAGAAGTCAAGCACCTTAGACTCTCCATCAATTTCCTAAAATATGTAGCGTCAACAAACTTGTGGGTGCTATCTTTAGTCAGCTTCAATTTCTCTTCAACGTCAAAAGTCAATTTGACTTTCTTCATGTCAGACATCTTCTTAGTATCATCATCATATTTTTTCCTCTTCTTGTAACCTTGAATAATTATTCTTGCCTTAAAATCTTCTGTTTCTCCAATTGATTTGTACTTGGTTTTGCGTGCCCATTTGATTTCAACTTGCCTTTTTGTATGTGGTAGAATAATATCATCAACAATCAATTTTTCATGTTTTTCAAAAGCTACAACTTTGAATAATGGCTCAAAGTTGATTGTATTTTCAATATCCATAATCATGCATTTCAATTGCGGATTTAAACTCTTAATTATTTTTGCTTCAATTTTGAATAGATCATCAAAAACCTTCTCTTGGTGAGCACTTTTGCTTCTTTCATTGCTAGCTTCATCTTCAATATCTTCAAACAATTTTTCTTGTTTAACAACGGTGGATATTTCTTTTTCAATATCCTCACTTTGTATAGACCAATCATGTCTATTACATGTCTCATGACATAAAATACCAGCTTCTATTAAAAGAGCATCAGTCTCAACCAAATCATCCTTTTTAGTCATCCCAATAATTATTGACAAATCAGTTTGGACATCGTTGAAGTTTTCTTTACAATCAAAGACGTCTATACCACAATCAAAATTACCTTTTCTTTCACTTGTTTTCTCCATTATTTTTGAGTCTTGATCTTCTTCATATATTTCTGGCAGATTCAGTGACTCTTCTTTTTCTTCTGGTTGATCATACTTTATTTGCAATGCATCCTCTACCATCTCATTTGCCTTTTGATTTAGTGACATCTCGTATGTCACCAATTCTCCTTCTAAATCATCAAGTGTCAAAGTTCTAAGATCTTGGGTAGCCTCAAGAACTGTATTCTTGTTATGAAACTCTAAACTTAGAAATTCTAAAATCTTTTTGATAACTTTAACTTCTTCCAATATTTCTCCATTGGTTCTTAAACCATTGACAATTTTCACAATTTTTGCAAAATATTCTTTGATAGATTCTTTTGGTCTCATTTGAGCCAACTCATACTGTCTCCAAAGCTCTTGAAGTTTCTCTCTCTTCACGTCTGCTGCACGTCGATGTGATTTTATTAAAATTGTCCAAGCCTCCTTTGCTGATTTTACATATAAAATTTATTGAATACATGTAATTCGACCTTGCTCTGAAGGTGGAAGAGTGCTTTATAATTCAAGTGTTTATTTTTCTCCAATTCTGTATCTTCTTCGACCGTCAATAATGTGCCTTCTGACGGTTCCACAAACCCTTCATCAATAATAGACCATAGTTCAATATCATTGAAAAAATTTTCATCTGTTGATACCAACTCTAAAAAAAAAATTCCATCAAACATAAAAACAGGACAATCAGGTAAATATGGAATCTTCATATTCTTTTTTTGATATATGTATGGGATCTCATACGAGACTCTAACAGGATCTCACACAAGCTCTAATACCAATTTGAAGGAAAAACATTTTATTTATAAACCCAAATAATTCTCCTTACATAAAAATATGTAACATGTCACCCCTATTTATAATAATAGAAAGTCAAATTAAACTATGACTAGGAAACCTATTCCAATAAGAACTAGAACAAATAAATCCTAACTAGACATGAATTAAATAAATACCAAAAAAATAAATTCTAGACTAATTAGGATTAAAGTCTTGGTTTAATTTCAACACTCCCATATGATATAAATTAGTCCAAGAATTACAATCACAAGATAACTTAGCTTGCGTACTAAATGACCCCTATGTATAACCAACCTTATTCCATGACTTATATTTTAAATTTAATCATTTGGTACACAAACTAAATTATCATGAGATTATAATTTTTTGACTAATTTATATTATATAGGAGGTGTAATAAAATAATCTCATATTGGATGGGATAAGATGAGATATCCCAAGACTATGTTTGATATATTAGACTTATACCATGTATGGTTGATGATATAAATTAATCTGAAGATAAATTTATACTATTAATCAAATATAATATAAATTTAATACCAAACTTAATCCTGAAATAAATCACCTTATCCCACATACCGAATAATCTCTGAATTATTACACCTCATCTCTCGTACGAAAGGAGCCCCAAGTATTTATTGGTGTTAGCAAATTTTACACCAATTGGCCGGAAAAACAACAAAAGTGGTAACATAAATGTTACTCCTATTTAATATCTACAACTATTATTGGTTTAAATTCACACACGTGGAGGTGGAGGTGAAGGTACACCCTTGCCTTCTTTGTGTTACGATATGCAAGTCAAAATAAGTCATGATTATAATTAACCAGCAATACACCAAAAGGGAAACAAGAATTAAAATAGGAAAAGGACAACTGTAATGTAAACAACTCAGTAATATTGTCTCCACTCAAATGGCAAGTACTACCACTGTCCCTATTTACCTAGCACGATTAAAATTTTGAGAGTCAATTAAATATATTTTTTTATATAATTTTTTTTATATCTTTTAGATACTTTAAATTATATTATAATAATTATATAGTAATTTTTACGTAGTTTTTTGAATATATATTTTTTTTTAAGAAACTTAAAGCTTCTATATTTAAATTTATAATCAAAATTTAAAAGTTTGATTCTGAAAATTCTAACTGTATCAAATAAATGAGACAATGAGAGTACTTATTTTACAATGCAACGTAGTAAAAAATCTAAAGAATCAAAGATAAATGTGCCTTTTATATATTAATATACAAAAATTATATATTGAAGCTCCGAACTTGTGTAAATTGAAAATTTTCCTCGTTACACAAGCACAATGACACTCACGATATAATCACTAAAGAATCATGTTTAGAAAAAGATTATTCTTTCGATAAGTTTATATTTTTATATATTAATATATAGATTAATTGATCAAATTACATTTATAAAAATTATGCTTCTTTTAATATATTTTCATTTATGATCGCTTAAAATTTGTATTAGTAATTATGTTATTGCACGATGCTCTGATTATTTCGATCCGAACGATAGTTCCAAATAAAGGGGTAGCTGGGGAGTGGGAGCCAGTATTCATTTGAAGGGCTTTCACGTGGGCTGGGGCCCATAGGAAATTGGCTTTATATGCAAGTTGTATTGATGATGGGCCTTGTCTCTTTTTGTCTATCATAAATTTTGAGTTTTTGACAAATTCCTTTGCTTCGCCCAATCAAGTAAGAATGAGACCCATTTACAGCTTGTCTAAAATTGGTAGCTACTCCTTTATCTCTCATATTTATGTAATTTATAAAAATAAATAATTGTATCAAATTTAATGTAAAATTAAATTATTATTATTCCATTATATTATTCTTAGTGATAATTATTCTTGAAAAATATAAACACTTTTAATAGAGTAAATATTTAGTAAAGAGATATTATATATTTTAAAAGATTAAAAAAAAAGTAAAATTGTTAAAAATCGATTCAAATTATTAGTTTTCTTAAGAGACGTGTAAAATAAACAAAAGTTAACTTGAGATGGAGGGAGTATATCTATATTCTTCACTTCTCATACCACCATTTTCTTACTTTTTTCTACATTTATTTGAAGTGAATTATTAATTTCTGCTTCAATTATTTCCCGAAAATAAATTTAAAAATTGCTATAGTCTTTGTAATGAATGATAAAAATATAATACTACTCTGCTATTCACTTATGTAGGAAAATCGATAGAGACTACACATACAGGTGTGCTGGAATATCTTTATTTTATTTTTTAAAAAAACATGTGATAAATTCGTTCGATATTTTAAGTAGGTGTTTGGCCATGAAAATCACAAATATATTCACTTTATTTGGAATTTTTGAAGTTGGAGTTGTGTTTAGCCATAATATTTGGAGTTCAAATGTATTTTTTTTTAAATTAAATATTTTCGACAGTATTTTAAAGCAAATTGTATTAAATATTAGAAAGGAGTTCATCTTCAATATTTATATTATTAGTATTTTTCTTTTTTCAATATTTTTATTAAACTTTTTACTCTTATATTTATTTTAAATAATTTTCTTGAGCCGAAGATCTATCAGACTATGCGGTTGTTGTTGTATTTTGATAGGTATTCAGATATGATGATGAAGAAGAAGAAAAGAATCTTATCTCCTGTCTAAAGGATGTCGAAAAAAAGTTAAATACAGTAGGGGCCCCTAGGCCTAAACGAGGAAAACATTCATTATAGTATTTGTTTTCTTGGTTATTAGTAATGTTGAGTGTTGACAAGAATCCCAAATTAGTCCATTAATGTATCATCAACTTTATTTAAATAACTGCAGGTCTTTGATGATACATCTAGGAGAGCCACAACCTAAATATGAACCAAATAGTTGATACCCTGGCAAAATTAGTGGGAATAAAAGGAGAATTTTTAGGTTGTTAGTTCTTTTTGTGTATGCTAACACTATTTTTTGAATAGACAGCAGAATTACATACACTAGATAAAATTCAGACTGTGATATTAATGAAGTGGTTGAAAATCACGAATCGATTGGGAGCCTCTGTAATTTTAAGTTAAGTATGAATGGGAAAAAAAAACTTTATTTTAAGTAAGTCAATTAGCAGAAAAAAATCCACCATCTCACTCTTTTCTTTTTCCGATACTACCTTTTGTTTCGATGGATGGCATTGGGGAAGTATAATAATCTCTTTTTAGGATGCTTGGGGACAACTTCCTATTTTTATCAAGAAAATGAAAAACAAAATTGGAAGGATTAGAAGAAAATGAGTGAATGATTTGGTGGATCCAAAACTAAGAACAGTGGTATTTGCTAGCAATGATATAATAGAAACAAATATAGATTGATCGAAAATCTGCTTTGACTAATTAAGAGGGAACTCCACTACCCCTCAATTATGAGTTTTTAGGATGTCTTCTTCATTGTAAATCTTCGCAATGAAAGCTTGAAACACAAATTAAAACTGTAAATTTTTTGAAACCTTATGTATTCTTATTCTTAACGCAAATGTTGCGTCTATAAGTAAAATATGTCTTCATTGTTGTCTTCATTAAGTAGATGGCAACTGAATTAGGTTCCCAACATAATCTCGTTGGAATCATACTTTACCTATTTAAAGTAGTATCGGTATGCGAGATGGATAAATAAGAATATCACAGGGTTAGGATATCTCATGAAATTAGCTATCATCCTGCCTTCTATATGAGAGGTGAGATAGCTAATTTCATCATTTTAGTACGTCCCATAGAATTGTTATTCCTTGTCTTACAAACAAAACGCTATATGTTTGTTTTAGATTAGATATTTTTAAAAGTCTTTCATTCTTGGTAAAAACTATAAATGCCTAATCAATAACATTACATTACTCATTATGTCCTTTCAAGAACTAGGGGTGTGCATTATTCGGATTAAACCGAAAAACCAAATCAAATCGAATTTTAATTTGGATTTTTTTTTTTGGATTTTTGGTTTGGTTTCGGATTAAGAATTTACTTTTTTGGTTTGGTTTTGGATTTAGAAAAATAAAAACTGAAAAACCGATAAAACTGAATTATATATATATATAATATCCTAATAATACTCTAATAAATAACTAAAAAAGCAACTATGATTTAGTTTATATTTTATGTTTGGACATCTATTGTTATACTTTTTAGGTACTGTGTTTTAATAGTTTATTCGTGATTTATATTAGAAAATATATTCAATTCATTTAATATTATTACTTCTCCTTGTATATAATTTTTATTTTTTTCAACAGGCAAAAATAACTTTGATTATGTTACTAAATATTAACATAACCGAATAGTCGAACCGAAAAAAACCAAACCAAATAGAGAAAAATCGAACCAAACCAAATTTATTTTGGTTTGGATTGGATTGCACTTTTACAAAATCGAAAACCAAAAAATCGAAACCGAATAATACAAAACAAAACCAAAAAATCGAATGCACACTCTTATTAAGAACATATGATAAAATTGGATCACATAAATTGAGACAGAGAGAATGTTTTTCTTGACTAATTATATCAGTCAATTAAGAAGGAAAGGAGTTCGACATATACCTAACTCTCAACTTTGTGACAACTCCAATCTCATGTATTCTTGAAGAACTTGTTGACATCAAATCCCAAATTGTCCATAATTAACAAAAATCCACAAATAGGGCCAAGTCACTCGATTCTAGAGAATTTCTATGAAAGTCTTTTATTTGCTTCTCTTTGATGGTAATTAGATTCATCATAATTCACAAATAAATATCGCTTATTTAAATCCTGTATTTATGTATTATAGATAAGCACATTGTAAAATATTGATGGAGGTGCAACATGAATAGTAGTACAAGATAAGCATATGATTCAAAGATACAAAAATACAACAATTCCATTTAATTACATATTGGGATACAACAAAGCAGAAATGCATAGTCAGGAGGGTTCAAATGTTTTAGCAGCAACTTATGCATACATTACAATTATTGTCCTCGATTGATCGATCGCCGCGATAATTCTTAATCAAAAAGAGTTTCTAAATACAATTTGCAACAAAACAAAAAGGATAATACATGCAATACATTATTACTGTATATTGGTTGAACCAGCTGCTTCCATTTATCACATTAAAGCATCCACCCATGAATAAATCCATTCATATTGTGTGCAGATGCTGCTGCATTCACCTCATCCGTATTAACAGGATTGTACCTAGAAAAAATTAACCAGAAAAACAATCAATAACAATAACAATAATAATCATAATAATAATCATCATCACCATCATCATAATAATAATAATAATAACAACAACAACAATAATAACATGAGAATTGTATATGGAAACCTAATTTTAATCCCATTTTATGTAAATGCAGGTCCTGATAAGCCAATTTGGGCATCCTACACTTAGGCACATGTACAGGGCGCAGAATAGAGTTGCTGAAACATTGCCAAGGAAGGAGAAAGAAGCTTTTTGGGGACATAGTCCATCTAAAAGCTCCTCTTTTGTTTAGGAACTACCTTTGTTAGAAATATCTCAACCTATCTTGAATTATAACTATTTTGGTCTAGCGTGATCCTGTATTTTGTTATGATGCATAATATATGATAAGTAAATTTTACCACCAAAAAAGAAAAAAGAATTGTGTAATGACATTGGCCTTTTTTTTTAATAACAGTTGTAACTGGATCAACTTGTGTCAATTGTGTGTCCACTATCCATCAACTTATTAAGTAAAATATATAGTAACTCATATCAACACAGGTATCAAATAGCTTTACCGGTCAAGGTTTTTAGAGTCTTACCACATTATTAACAATTAGACCACATCTTGGTGCACATGATCTATCTATTAATAGAAATAGAAGTTAAAAGTAAAATTAATTTATAATAACAAAATTACCCAAATTGTGGAGAAGAAGAATGCAATCCAAGAGGCTGAAAGAAACCCTCAGTGTGAGGGAGACGACTTTGTTGATGCATGGCTTGATCAACTCCATCTTCCCAATTCAATCGAAGTGGAAATCCTGCTGTACTTTCTTCTAGCTAAAAAAATACAACACCAAATTCAATTGAATTCAAGTTATATTATTCCCTTCGTTTCAGTTTGTTTGGTCTACTTTCTATTTTAATCCGTTACAAAAAGAACGTCTCTTTCTTTTTTTGGCAATCCATTAATTTCAACTTTCCACATGCCATGTTTAAGATCACAAGATCAAAGGACATTTAGGTACATTAAAGACCACAAGAATCAAAGGTATTCTTTGCTATCACAAATTGCGTTCCAAGTCAAAATCAGACAAATAAATTTATTGTAAGCTAGCGTTTGGACATGCGATTTATAAATTATGTGAACTTGAAAGTTTGTAAGCGCAAATATTTATTTATAAAAGGAACATGGAGATTTTCAATTTATCAATGCAGTGTCTTAGTATATTACGGTATCCTATTTATGAATTATGATTTGCTCATTTGATAATATTTTATAAGAATTGAAAAAAAATTAATAGTTTTCATAACTAGTGGAATTTTCATGTTTATTAGAAAATATACAACTTAAAAATCCAAATTGCATGTCCAAATAAAATTTCAACTTTATATCATAGGTCCAAACAGGCCCTAAATATATAAATTCTCTACATTATCAAGATATGTAAGCGTTTGTAATTAGGAGATTTGTAATCATAAAAATAAGACTTATTACTTGTTATAGCTGGCGAATATTACTCTATGATAATGGTGTAAAAATTTCAGAGTTTATACAATTTAAACTCCTTTAAAATACTATATGTTAAAGTGAGAGATTTGATCTGATTGGTCATATATGTTTTTACCTTTCTACGGAGTAATCTATTAGATTCTGCCAGCATTTGCTCCTGCAAATTAAATTTCATAGCAAATTTGAAATAGATCAATTTCTCCCGCTTATTCATTTGATTTATAATTGGAAAAAAAAAGTAGAATTCCATAATGAGTACCCTTTGTTGAAGATCTGCAAGCTGATCCAGCATGAATTGTGTCTGCAAATTGAAGGGCAAAACAAACAATGTTGTTGGATAGGGCTGACAAAATGGTTAGAAAAAATAATCATTCAATCAAACTCATTAAATATAAGCAGTTTATATGGAGGAGTTTACAGGGATAGTCTCAAGGCGAGGTGTAGCAAAAACATACCGGGGCTTTGTGAGGGGTAATGGCGTAAGTCTCACTATTTGGGGCGTTCGCCTAACCTATTCAAAACTTGGTACTTTCTTATTCTTTTTTTTTTTTTCAAGTTCCTTTGTTTTCGTCTACTTTTTCTCTATTAAAGTTGCGTTCTTCGACTTGAGTATTCTTTTTTATTCTCTGGCTTAGAATTTTAAACACAATACATCTTCCTTTTTTGGTGATTTATTCCTTTTAAAAAACTTATTCTAATAATATTAAAAGTTAATGGATCCATTGGGCTTACACTTCACCTCATAGCAGGTAAGATGTCTCGCCTCGCGTTCGCATCAGCTTTTAAAACACCGATTATAGGTTGGATAAATGACCGCTTAAAAATGGATCAAATATTGATATTCTCCCCTAAAAAATAGATATCTAGATGGACAATACTCATTTATCTGCTTGTTATTTCTCATGAGATCTTGCTTTCATGAAGTCTTAGCTTATTTTGGCTTTTAGCTTGTGTTTTCACCTAACTATTCCTATAACCATGAATAATACGGATATTCATAATATTTGTCGATTAAATCATTTTTATCCGTGTTAAATATGGATATATCAAATATTATATTCATTTTTGTTTAACTCGTTTCTGACCCACTCACATTCGATCTGATCCGCCAGTTTTCCCCTTCATAAACAATCAATAAGTTATGATCCATGTTAGCTTATAAATCAAACAACTAGTTGTAAGCAATGATAATTTAGTTTAACTTGCAATCCTACCAATAATTGCGCGGATCAATTCTAGTAGTTAATATATTTTATTTTTAAGATTGCAAATCTCACCGTTTAAGAAAATTACTCGTAATTAAAACTGTTTTGAATGACCTAATAGTGTTAAACTAAGGGGATACTATCTATACTTCAAACTCAAACAAAAAGAAAGGTATTTCAAGTTTTTGTGGTTGAAATGTGGGATCAATTAGACAACCTATGGGGTTATCAATCAAGGTAATTATATATATATATATATGTCATTCAAAAAAGGAAGTAGAATCATCTCATTCATGTAAAATCAAACTCATCATTTCCATCATTAAAATTTAAGCTGCGTGAATCTCTTTCAATGTCGCACTATGTCATATTCTCTAAAAGTACACTACTTTTGGAGAATTCGATATGCATCAATTGAAATTTTTTAAGAGTCCAAGCAGCATAGTTTAAAACTGTGTTTTATAGTGAAAATAATTAACCCACTGGTGTATAATCAGATCAAATAATTTACCTTCCTTGACCTGATTTGCTTTAAGGACGACTCTAATTGATTCTCAAGCTGCTCGAGGTCCTTCGTGCTTAATGTCCCCAAATCTTCCCCAAGAAAGTTTCTGTGTAATTTTCATATATAAAACATAATATATTTCAAAATATTCGTCAAAGTTTATATAGTTTGATTCTCGAAAAACAAAATACGACAAACTAATTTGAAACGGAGGAAGTATATAATGGTAGTGAACAAAACTTACCTCTGAGATCGTTGTAGGAGTTCAACTCTAGCTTTTAGCCTCAGATACTCGTGGTAGTTATTCTGTCAGAAAAAAATATATGATGTTTTAGAGGCCTGTTGAGGTGTCAAAATGAAAGATGCGGACAAGTTAAGAAGATTATTTATGACTTAAGCCATTAACCATAAATTATATGTAACATTAGTAATTGTTGAGAAAAGAATACTAGATTGACAATAACTGGAAATTTAATTGAAAGAGAAAAGGATCAAACCATTTTTAAAGTCACTTGACTAGTGATAATTACCACAAAAATTCATTTTTACTGTTTTATAATGAAAAAATTCACCCAATTATTGTCATTTTCATCCAAAATTACTCAATCATTCAGGTGACATTTCCAAAAAATATTGTTGACATGAAATCTTTTTTCCAAGCCAAATTTTAAAAAATTAAATACTATCCTTTTTAACCATTAGAAATACTATTCTTTTATTTCTTGAGTTTTGGTTTTAAATAAAAAATTTATATTAGCATGAAAAAATCAATTAAATAGGTTGAGTGACTTTTGGAGTAAAAACCAAAGTTTGAGTGACTTTATGAAAGAAGAGTTCTTAGTTGAGTACTTTTGGAATAAAAATTAAAGTTGAGACACTTTCCAAGTAAAACTCGTTAGTTGAGTGACCATTTGGGATATGAACTTTGACTTGACACGTATTTTAAGAAAGTACATACTCCTTCCGTCCATCTTTACTTGTTCACTATATTAAAAATAGATGTCCACCAATACTTGTCCAATTTATGAAATCAAAAGATAATTTTACACTTAGTTCCTAATTTACCCTTATCATTAATTATAATCATTTTCCTATTACATTTTTCAAGACAGTGTATTTATTATATTCAAAGGGTGATATGATAAAATTACTCTTCTATTTATAGTTTTTTAAGAAGTGTGCAAAGCTAATAGTAGACAAGTATTGTTAGAGAAAGGGAGTAACACTTTTGAATCTTGTGATTTTAAATTAAAGATATGTAAAACATCCGAAAATGTACTTTAATCTTGTAATTTTAAACAAGTTATATGGAAAATTAAAAAATAAAGAGTTGTATCTTTCTTTATGTAAAAACAGACGCTAAAAAAAGAATGACAAAAAAATTGAAACGCAGGAAGTACCTGAGTATCAGTAGCTGATTGGTTGGCTTCCAAAGTAGCATAACTGCAACGTTGATACTTCTCAATTGTTTTCACCATGCTGCAACAATTAAAGGAAACATCTAGTAATTTCATGTGACGCTATAACTATTAAGTCGAATCCTTTTTTTTTTTGGAACATTTTGCAGTGCAAGGCTACTGAACCAAAAGTTGTCATTATTATATATGAAGGTACTAGCCACTTGATCATGAAGATAAACTTCAAAGTTCTCTGGTTATGAAGAATATCCAAATAAAAAAAAAGAGGTTCTTCCTATCAACTAACAGACAGAAGTTAATGCTAAACAAAAATCCCACATTTTAATTATTGAAATAAAAGAATTAATTTTTTAAAAAAGAAACGGGGGAGGGGATTACAAGGTGAAATCGAACATTCGCCAATAAGGTAAAAGTTTCAGGTCGTCAAGCAACTGAGCTACTAAGATTCTCCCAAAACAATTAATTGACTCGAGCAAATAATTGTTTCTTGTTTGTAATAGTACATTGGGTCTAAAAAGAATACATGTGTTCTTGGGAGATGATTGGACAAAATTGATTTTGAGGCTAGATAATGAAGGTGCATAAGGGTCTGGATTAACTCATGTTATTTAGATTTATTGGCTTACTAAGTAGTATTAAACATATATAAGTGAAAATGTAATCTTTCTAATCAAAATATAATTTACATAACATACTTGAGCCGAGCATCTAACGGAAACAATATATATATGATCACAAGATAGAAGTAAGATTGCGTATATACCATCGCCTCCCGACTTTATTTATAAGATTATACTAAGGCTGTTGTTGAATGGTGGAGATACTCCTTGAAATTTTAAATTAAAAAATATTTTTTTATATAAGTAATCACTAGTATTAATTATTTTTTACAAAAAAAGATTCAAAGCTTTGGCTGCTTATTGGAAACTAACTTAACATTAGCAGCCTTTGCTCATCCGTCTTGGGAATCAAAGAACAAAAGTAGCAGTTTTTTTTTTTTGCCACTGCCAAACATGACACCTAGTCTGCAAATCAAATCATAACAGTAAAAAAATTGTAACGTCTAAAATTGCTAATTAGGTTTTCAGAATTTTGGCAGTAAATTCCTTAGCAAAGCGTTTCAATGCTCAATTTGACTTGATTTATCAGATAATCACCCAATTAATAGTTATTATCATCTCAAAAACTTTTTTTAAAATTTAAAAATATATAATTTTCTGAGATAAAAACTACTAATAAATTGAGTAATCATTGAGCAAAGAACTCATAGAAAAATCTATCTGCAGGTCAAAAAACAACTCTATATATGGTGAAAAGAAATTAAAACGAAAAAAAACATATATTTTTAGTATACGCACAAAAACTCGAAAAACAAATATAAATAAGTAGATCTTTCAAAAATCAAATCTAGAATATACATAATATATATAGAGAGAGAATTGATCTTATATGTATATAGTAAAAAATACAGTACATATTTCATTCATATAAAGACAACTCAGATCTTGCATTAAAATTGAAGTGACAGAGAAAAACACACAAGTTTTGATAACCAAATTTAATGAAAGTAAGAATAAAATGAAAGTACTTTGGTAGATAAGGGTTTGGGTAAAGTAGGAGTGGAAAAACATTAACAATATAGACATATATTTCTTATGAATTAGGTAAAAAAAAGAGGTTAATAAATAAAATACCTTGAAGTGCTGCAAAACTCATAGAGTTTACCACGATTAGAGAAGATGATAAGAGCAACTTCAGCATCACAAAGAACAGAAAGTTCATAAGCTTTTTTGAGAAGTCCATTTCTTCTCTTAGCAAAAGTGACTTGCCTGTTTATTTTGTTTTCTATTCTCTTCAGTTCTACTCTTCCTCTACCCATTATTCTTCTCTTCTTTTTTTTTCTATGTTTGGTTCAATTTTTTGCAGAGAGATAGAATATAAAAGGGATTTATTCTACCCTTGGAGAGGATACAAGTTGAACTACTTTTGGATAATAAAAGGGGGTACAAATTAAATGAAATGAAAGAAAGAGAGAGAGTTGAAAATATGGAAACCCTGGGGCTTACTGTATCTTTGGTACCTTTCCATTTACACCCTCCCCCAACCCAAAAAAAAATTATTTACTCACTTTAACTTTATGGGCGACTTAATTCATGTCCTCCGATCCCCCCTCTCCTAAAAGCTCAACTGGCAAAGAATATGTTATCGTATTTCTACACAAGCGTAAAAAGTTTTAAAAAAAAAGTCAAAAACTAATTAGAATATACATGTGTTATCATTTAATTACCAATATGGGTTGTGATGCAGTGGTGGGATTGCTCTACCCTTAACCAGATGTCTCAGGTTCAAGCCTGGGTATGGAGAAAATCATGTTGGGAGCGCTATTTCCATAATGGACTCTACAACGCGCGATCCAGATTAATCGAGACTCTAATGCGAGTAACATACATGGATAAAAAAAAAAGTGTTACTGTTTATATTTGGACCTAGCTACACGCATTATATAAGGGCGTGGATGTCCACACTATAACCTCATTGATGAATAGTAACCTTCCACCTCCATAATCTCCTCCATTATATCAATGGTTAATGTCATATTAGTGACAACCTTTTGTATGCCTCTATAAACACTATAAATAGAGGAATATTAGTTCATATTATGTACACTTGATACTTGGAAGAATAAGAAATAGTCTCTTCTCTTGTCTCTCTCATTTCTTGTCTTACTTCATATTGTTATGCTTTTAGTTTAGTTTTACAACACATTATCAACACGAGGTTCACAAATTAAAGGTAAGATTTACACATCAGTAAATTCACTATCATTGTATGAAGCAATAGAAATTAAATATCGGTCATATGTGACTCAACAAGGTTAGTACTTTACCAGCCAATATTAGTTCCATTCCTTTACTGTCTCAAATTATATTTGATCACTGGGTGTTGAATAATTAATTTCAATTTTCATGAGTGAACTCTCTAATTAAGGTGCCACAAATTTAATACCTGGTAGTAATCTTACTTGTATGTTATTTTAGGATAGTATATGTCAAATTGTTATATATTGTACACACTAACTTTCTTACTGTTTCTCTTTTGACTTTTCTTTATATCTATTCTCTGTTACTAACATATTTTGTACAGACTTACTGAAATTCTCATGGTTAGAGACATTTCTAATTTGACAATTTATTCACTTTGGCACAGTAGTTATATCTTTGGTGGAGAGTAAAACGATAGATTCAAGTTCTATTGCACCAAAAGGATAAGACATTGGGTTAAAGTCCCGATATAGCATAATAATAATATTTGAGGGTAAGACGGTAGATTCAAGTTCTATCGCACCATAAGGATAAGACATCAATTTTGAGTCCCATTATATTATGGCCTAACACGCCTTTTTATGGATAAGACATTGGGTTCAAGTCCCAACCCAATATATTGATGATAATGATGACAGAGGCAAAATAATGGTCTTTTAATGAAAAGCCATAAAATTCACCCAATTGATTTGCTCCATTCTCTTTTGTGAATGTGGTAGCAGTGCATAATATGTCTGAAAGAACATAAGTGGCTGAATGAATGAATATGGGTGTGAAGGGACAAAATAAAAATAGTCATCATTGTGGTAGTTGGGTTCAAATACCATAAAATATGGCCAAACATATGTGTAAGGCGTTCGATTCAAGTTCAACGCAATATATTTACGATATAATGATGACTGCGCAAATTATATGCTCTTGATAAAAATTGTGAAGTCCGTCCCATTGAATATGCCCCATTCCATTAATTGAATGTGGTAGCAATATTTGATAAGTCTGACAGATGACCAAATCACTATTATTATTGTATAAATGAATACGTGACAAAGGATAAAACATTGGTCATCAATGTGGTAATAATAAAAGGAAAGAACATTATGGGTTCTCAAAATAGTCCTTCAAAATGTGAAGGTAATTTTTGTCATCAAAATGGTATGTAAAGTCTTTGGACACATGATTGTCGTGCAACCTAATAATTTGACAAGTTTTATAAATCCTCCATCAAAATGATGAAATATAAAGTGGTGGTACACTTGGCCTTTTAAAGTGATGTTGAGGTGGATCATATAAATATGATAAATGTCAAGGCATGACAATGAGCTTATAATGCAAATTTATGAAGCACATATATATGATTATAGTCCATTTCTTGAAAAGAATGTGACTTGTGAGAAAATTGTGAATGACTGCCCATTCTTGAAAATGAATATTTTCGAATGTGGTAAAAACTATTGTGTTACAAATGTGCTTATATATGGTTGGGAAAATTTCAAAACTCACCTCAACGGGAAGTTTGAGAGAAAAAATATATTGGTATTAACGGTCATTGGTCAAGTACTTTTAGTACATCACAAATATTGTGGCATGTCTCAACATGAATTACCAAAGGGTAAAAGTACCAAAAATGAATATTATTGTGTGGCTACACAAATTTGTCATTGACTGGGTATATATAATTTTCTCCTTAAACGAGATGTTCACCATAGGTGTGGTGTTTTGAAATATGAGGTAGTACACAAGTATTTGAAAGCTTCAAAAAAGCTAATGTGTTACTACACGATGAAAAGAAATTGTTCAGATATTGAAATTGTAGTAAGTCTCCCAAAGAAACTTTTTAAGTTTCTAGAAAAATAATTATTATTATGTTGAGACTATAAATTATGAAAAAAATTTATATCTTCGTATTACTACAATCGAAACGGTTATAAATATTTATGTGAAAGGCTATTGTTTTCCTCCTGTTTGTTGATACAAATATGGGCATGGTGATTAAATCACATGCGATAGTAAACTAAAAGTTTACAAGAAATATATAAGTTGGCATGACCGGTTGACCATTTCGGTTCAAATGTGATGCAAAAATAAGTGAGAATTCATGTGGTTATACATTGAAGAAATAAAAGATTCTTCAAAAATTCTCTTATGTTGCTTGTTCTCACCATAAAATATTATATCGGCTAAGGTTGGGGTTATACCCCTAAATTTTTGAAACATATAACAAGGTGAATATGGGCCCGTTCACCTGCCATGTGGACCATTTACTATGAAATAAGATGCATCTATGGTTGATCACATGTGCTTTGCTATCAACTTGCAATTTAATACTTGCAAGGTTGTTTGCTCAAATTGTTAAATTAAGAGCATGGTTCCAAACTATAAAAGTTGATAATGTTGGTTGGTTTAGCATTGTGTGCCTCCAATTATAACTAAACCGTTGGTTATGAGAATAAGTCTCCCAAAAAAAAATTTGGTATGAGATGTGTGTAGCAGCACTTGTATGCATCAAGCCAATAAAGTCCCCCTATATTGTTGGTTCAAGGTCAGGAGACAAATAATTTCATCTAAAAATTTGAATGTGCGTAATTTGATTTAATTGCTCCACCACGCACAAAGATGGATCCCCAAATAAAGTTGGGGTGAATGTTAGATTTCCTAACATTAGGGGAGATATGATTAACAGTTGAAATGGATGAAATGAATTATCTAGATCCTCGTAAAAAAATAAATATGAACTTAAAGTTCAAGAGATAATTCAGTTGCAAAATATTGCAAACTCATTGCCAGATGTATTTGCTGACCCCATGATATAATTCAGTTGTAAATGCTTCAATGAGAAGTCCTTGAAGGACAGAGTCTATGGCACACTTGAAGCGTGATAGACCAATCGATTCCAAATGTAAAACTCCTTGAAGAAGGAGAGGAGCAAATGATCAAGATGGTCATAATAATGAGGCAAGTGTTTTAAAGGAGCACCATGACATAACACTCCATAAAACCTTGGCAAAGGTTCAGGAACCTGAAAATGATGAAAAAGAAGAGATCGATCTTGATATGTTATGTCGTAATGGAATTGATACCAAAATTACTGTCGACGGTATCTTTGATATAATGTAGCGCTCACCATTATAAATGGTAATGAGGATCTTGAATTTAAATCTGTCAAATAGTATGGACAGATAAAGTATTGGCCAGATAAAATACGCAATTCAAGTATATTTTATTTCACTTGATAAGTGATGGTCTGGAATTAGTCTATAGACTAAAGTATAATGTCAGTGGGGTACAAATGAATTATTATGCGAAACGTAAAATCTTAAAATATAAAGTACGTCTTGTTTCGTTGAGGCATAAAGATTTTTCGCAAGAGTCCTGGCATTATTGTTTGGAGATGTATTCTCCTATTGATGGATGCAATGATGTTTCTTTCAATCTAGCAATAGATGAAAAACTTGAATGCGTATAGAGAATAGTTGTTATGTCTAGCTAGACGACAAAGATTATATGAAAATTCATGAAGGATTTAAAAAGGTTAAAGCGATTCCATTGAATAGTACTCCAATGGTTGTAAAATCGCTTAACATAAAGCAAGATCAATTTTGATCTCATGAAAATGGTTAGAAAGTACCATGTCTTAGTGCATTTTGTGCACTTATATATTCTGTTATTATTATCCATAAGATAATACTCTTATTAATGTGCAGGCAAGATATAATCTCAAATTTATGTGGAGATATTTGAGTTAAATCAAATATTAGTATGAATTTGTTTATTCTAACCAACTTTGTCAAGGTTCATTGGTTATGAAAGTGCAGAAAAGTTATTTGATTTGATGAAGAATATGCTTCTTGCATAGCTCAATTGAAAGAAGAATATATCAAAGAAGATAAAGCAAAGTATATTTCAGCAAATGACTATTTTGCTAAATTTTGATGGAATATTTGATGGAGGCATTGTCGATCCCAACACTTTGAGAAGCTGGATTGGAATGTATCATCTATAAAATTAAGTGATGTCTTTGTCAGGGGGAGTAAATACGCGCTGCACTCTTTTTTCCTTGGCCTAGGTTTTGTCCCAATGGGTTTTCCTAGCAAAGTTTTTAACGAGGCAGCAAACAACGTGTATTACAAGATATGTGTACTCTTTTTCCTTCACTAGGATTTTTTTCCACAGGGTTTTTCCTAGTAAGGTTTTAACGAGGCACATTATTTATCAATGGTCATCCAAGGGGGAGTGTTGTAAACAAATGTATGGTAACACAATGTTGTCATCTTGTATTGTGGATGTCCACACTATAACCTCATTGATGAATAATAACCGTCCACCTCCATAACCTCCTCCATTATATCAATGGTTAATGTCATATTAGTGACAACCTTTTGTATGTCTCTATAAACACTATAAATAAAGGCATATTAGTTCATATTATGTACACTTGAAATACACTTGAAATTTGGAAGAATAAGAAATACTCTCTTCTCTTGTCTCTCTCATTTCTTGTCTTACTTCATATTGTTATGCTTTTAGTTTAGTTTTACAATACAATTTAGTTTTTAAATAATATTATGCAACTTGAAAAGTTGCATTTATCTACTTATTTATTTTCTTGTAAGAGTCTTTTGAAAAAATTTCGTTTGAGCCAAAGGTTTATAGAAACATTCTTTATTCTATAAAGGTAGGTGTAAAATTTGCATACTATCTTATTCTTTCTAGACTATGGACCCATTTGGTCATTGATTTCTCAAGTAAAATTTGGAAAAAAAATTGGCAAATAATGTTTGCCCATATAATTTGTCATTATTGACATTTTTTTTGGCATATAACCCAAATTTCTAAATAGTAGAAAAAAATAGTATTTGGGTCAAATCTCATTATTTGGGTGCTTTTAAAAATTCAAATTCTACACCAAACTTTTATTTTTTACAAAAATACCCTCTATTTATTAACACCAATTTTTTTATCTTTTACAAAAATATCCTCTATTTTAGTTTTGAGCATGACTTCCTGGGAGTTGTTGTTGCAGCGCATGTTGTATGGGTAGTTTTCTTCTGCTTTATTTTTGCTGTCGCGGTTGATTTCAGATGAAAGGAACAATAGTCGTGCTTCACTACTTGTTATTTGCTACAACGAAGATTCAACCGACTTGTTGCGAAAGTCATGAATCTTGTTACGTCGACGTTTCTATCTTGCTATGTAATACAAATTATGGTTAGTTTTGATAGTTTTTAAAACTTATGGGTATAAATCATATTTCTTAAAAAAAAGTGAAATATGTTTCTCAAATACTATAGCCAAACACATGATGAAATTTCACCCAAATAATATTTATCAAAAATATTTATAAATCTATGACCAAACGCTAGCTATATTTGTGGAATTACACTAAATATATTTGTATGTTTGTTGTTGTTGTAAAATTGCATTTTTGAAGCAACTTGATTGAATTGTTCCAAATTTTTTCACCACTTTAAGGCATCAAATAGAGCAATTCTGAGTCACTATTAAGGAACTTAACACGACATTTTGTACAGTTTAATTAAATTAGAAATTCTAAATAACAATACAATAACCATAAAGTTATAAACAAGAAAATATTAATCATTGATTTAAACCACAAAATATTTTTATATTCTATTAAAATCACTGAATGTCATTAGACTCCATCAACCCACAAAATTAGGAAAGAGTAATGAAAGAACGGGTGAGCAATGTTATGATTGTCCCCACTTTAGCCGGAAAAAAAAGCGTAAAGCGTGAAACTTAAATTTAACACTACTAAAAAATTGTCAAAACCTATGAAAAACAATCCGACGCAAAAAATTGACCTCGTACGGATCTCATGAGATCAATTTTTTAAAAATATTTTTAATTTTCTTAGTAGAACCGACCTTCAGAGATTGATTTTTTTGCATCAAAATTTGAGAAAATGCAAACCGATATTCTAAGGCCATTTTTTTAAAAAATAAATAATTGTAAACAATTTAAAAACCTAACCTCAGAGGTCATTTTTTTCACAAAATATAAATGTAAAGACTATAAATAAAAAATAAAATAATCTAAAACCAATACGTATCAATGTTCTAGTGGTAGAAATGTATCCTGTTATAGTGCAGTTGGGGGTTTAAACCTCGATGATGCATTTTATTATTTTGAAATTAAAAAAATCAGCCACACGGGATTGAATTTATTTTCCGACCTCTAATTTTAGGTCGACTTTTGGCAAAATCCAACCTCATCAAGAGGTCGGTTTTTAGCATTGTTTAGTAGTGTAAATGACATTCTTCCCAAAATCTGCACAACAATATATGTGTAATCATCCTTAATTAAAAAGGAAAAATTACATTTTTAGAATTGATGAAATCTAATGGCATTCGCTGATTTGAAGTTATTGGTGGGTTTAATAATGTTTTTTTAATTTTTAATTTGATGCAATGTAATTGTATTTAGGATTTGATGAATCTTATGTAATGCATGTTATTTTTTAATACACCAAATGAAATATTGTATAAAGAAAATCTCAATATAAATAATACAAATATAACTAATACCAACATTACTAATATAAAAATTACTAATACATTTCTATACTATTTTTATACACTCTACCAAATGACCGTTAAGTGCAACTTATAACTTTTCCCCTAAAGAGTGTATCACTCACTCTATTTAGGTATATACTAAATATATTTTTATCCTTAAAAGAAATATATACGATAAGATTAAATAAAGGCATAATAAATAAATGTGCCCTTTAACTTGGCTTCAACTTGACTTTGGATGTGCACAGGTAGACACTTAAAACTGGTATAAAGTTAAACAAGTAGACACATGTGTCCTATGTGACATTCAATGTGGCAAATTCGTGTCCTACATGGCGTCCTACGTTTATTATGTCACATAGAACGTGTGTGTCCAGTTGTTAAAATTTATACAAGTTTAAGTGTCTATTTATGCACATTCAAAATTAGAGATCACATATGTGAATTGAGGTAAAGTTAAAAAATAAGTTTATGAATTATGCCTTGAATAAATTTTACATCTTCAATACATATAACTTGATTTCATTTTGGTATGTGAATACATACAAGTATAGGCTTTTGAGTGGGGGAAGAGGGAGTGCAACCTACTAAGGTATAGATGAAGGGTAGCTAGTGGACAGTGTATTATACTGCAGTAGTGTAGTACTTTCCAGATACTAATTAAGCTTTTTGTGTAGATTAATGTTTCAAGGCATCGTAATACCTATTGGACATGAACAACAACCTTAAAAAAGTTATCACCTTTTACTCGTGTCGACGCTTCATTTGTTCTTTCTCCCTGGCTACTATTTCCACTTCCCAACGTTCTTCCTGTTACGGGTTGTTTGGTATGCGAATTAAATTATTTTAAAATTATAATTTTGAGATTATAATTTTTAGACTAATTTATCCCACTTAGGAGATAGAATATAATAATCCCAAGTTGGATTGATAAGGTGGATATTTCATGATTAAGTCTAAGCTAAAATTTATCCTGTGTTTGGTAGATAATATAAATTTATCTGATCATTAATTTATACAGCCTTATAAATACAGAATAAATTTTATCTCAGACTTAATCCTGAAATATCTCACCTTATCCCGCGTGTCAAACGATCCCTAGAATATATTATTCTCGCCGGATCACTTTGTTTGTCGTCCTTACTAAAAATAGATGGATCAAAATAGTTGTCATTTCAAAAAATTAAAATATAATTAGTTGTTTATTTCTACTTTTACACCTGGGGTGTGTTTGGTATGAAGGAAAATATTTTCCATGAAAAAAAAAATTCATGAAAAATGTTTTATGAAAAACAAGTCGATTTCTTACTTATTTTCTCATGTTTGGTTGGTGAGTGAAAAATATTTTCTATTGTTTGATTGATGAGTGAAAATACATTTTTCAAAAAAAAAATTATTTTATTTTTTATTAGAGAGTAGAAAATATTTTCTAGGGGGTAGGTCGGGAGTTGGGGTATGGTGGTTGGGGGAAGGGGGGGGGGGG